>JAHNEJ010001921.1:0-140938 GCA_022559845.1 Amorphophallus konjac
TGATGGGGGGCGAGGAGGGAGGGGGGGGGGAGGGTGAGGGGTGGAGGGGGGGGCGTCTGCATCTTGGCCGCCGCCGGTGGGGGGGCGGGGAGGGAGGTGGGGGGGATGGGGGGCGTCTGCACCTTGGCCGCCGCCGGTGGGGGGCAGGGAGGGAGGTGGGGGGGCTGGATCGTGTCTGCCACTGGGGGGGGCGGGGGAGGGTGGGGGGGGGGGGCAGGGAGGGAGGTGGGGGGGAGGGTGAGGGGTGGAGGGGGGGCGTCTGCGCCTTGGCCACCGCCGGTGGGGGGGCGGGGAGGGAGGTGGGGGGGGGATGGGGGGCGTCTGCACCTTGGCCGCGGCCGGTGGGGGGGCAGGGAGGGAGGTGGGGGGGCTGGATCGCGTCTGCCACCGGGGGGGTGGGGGAGGGTGGGGGGGGGGCGTCTGCACCACCGCCGGTGGGGGGGCGGGGAGGGAGGTGTGGGGGGGGAGGGTGAGGGGTGGAGGGGGGCGTCTGCCACTGGGGGGTGGGGGAGGGTGGGGGGGATGGGGGGCTCGGCCATGCCCGGTCAGGGGCGAGGGGGGGGGGGGAATAAAATAAAAAATATTTTTAGTTTATTCTTAATCTAAAAAATATAGGAAAAAATTTTATTAGATTATTTAATATTATTTTTAATGTATTATTTAATTCATGTTATATAAATACTATAATTTATGTTTAATTTATGTTATAGAAATATCATTTTTATGATGTATTATTTAATTCATTTTGTAGAAATAATATAAATAATATTTAATTCATGTTGTAGAAATAAATTTATTTTTTGATGTGTTATTTAATTCATGTTTAAATATTAGATTTAATTGAGATGTATTAAATTTTAAATTTAGTCTTGCATGTTGTAGAATTACTGATATTAATATCATTATTAGTTGTAGATGTAAAATATTTTTAAATGCATAATGTATATTGGTTAATTTAATTGCATAATGTAATTTAAGTAGACATATTTTAATGTAAATATAAATGTAGTGTTGAATATTTTATAACTAATTTTAAAGTTAATTTATATGTATAATGTAAATTACTTAGAGATGTTTATAATTTATATGTATAATGTAATTTAATTAGAGATGTAATTTTAAATATATAATTAGTGATAAATAATTTCAAAGTTAATGTATATGTATTAATTATAATTATTAACCGTATATGTATGTTTTAGAATTAATGATATTATTTAGAACTAAATTATATTAAGATGTATTAAATATTGAATTTAGTCTTGCATGGTAGGTAAATAATGAAATTATTTTCATTGTCAGTTGTAGATGGGAACTAATATATTTTTATAATTTGTATTTCTTAATTTTAGGAGATAGTACTCTATGGCTCCTAAGGAATGAACAAATGATATTGGGTGGTCACACGGAGTTTTGTTGGATGGCAACCGTAGGTGTTGGCGTTGTAACTATTGTAAAATAGAACACCGGGGAGGAGGGGTGTCTCGGTTGAAGAAGCATTTGGCAGGAGGGGTGTCTCGGTTGAAGAAGCATTTGGCAGGAGGAGCCGGGGCAGGATACTCTGAGGTTGCTGGGTGTACCGATGTGCCTAGAGATGTGAAACTTGCAATGGCTAGACACCTGCGGGAGAAGAGAGCTGAGATGCAAGAAAAGGAAAAAAAGAAGAAAATGGATCAAGCGGCAGTGAGCGGAATAGCAAGCGGCAGCAACGAGGAGGAATGCGCATGGACACCCAGTGACGAAGACGAACAAACACGTAATGAGCAGGCTAATGTGTATGTCACTGTGAACGATCCATACGAAGCCGAGTTTCGTGAGGCAGTACGTCAGAGTAGGGAAGAATCAAGACATCCCGAGAAGACGAGAGTCCGTAGTCGCGAGGCGGCGAGGACCGGAGCATCAGGGAGTGGTGGTTCATCTACGACTCGACAACCACGAGGCATAAGAAGTTTATTGACTGGTGACTCGGGGACACAAAGAAAAAGGACACAATCGATCAACATTGAAGATGTGGTGCCCGATGCACTATCCCGAGAGCATGGCAAGCAAACGAGGATGGACGATGCATATGGCCAGAAGAGACCTAAATGGAAACTTGGTCAGGCTGTTGCAAAATTGTGGCACCACGCGGGTCTGCCTTTCAATACAGCCAATAGCCCTTACTACAAGTCAATGTTATAGGAAGCACAGGTTATTGGGCTACACGTGCAGCCACCTACAGCGAGAGAATTGGCTGGCGTATATCTTGACGAACAAGTTGCTGAGATCAAGAGTTAGATCGACTCATTCAGGTTCAATGCGCTATGAAGACTATCTATCCTATCTGCGGACCACATTTAATATCAAATTGTTTGGAGATGGGCACTGGCCCAGTTTGGGTCCATACTCTTAATTAGTATGTATCATTTGGTTATATTTATAACTAACTAATAATTAATTGTAGATTTCTTCATATATAGAGTTATGTACTTATCATTGAGATCACTAATGTAAACGTTTACATCATTTGTAGGTCATCATGGACGGACGGCGTCACCCTGCGTGGGAGCATGGATACTCTGTTGAGGGTGATGGACATGTGCACTGTAGATACTGCGAACATCGCGTCACCGGCATACACAGGTTTGCGGAGCACCTTGCGGGAGTGAGACGCGATGTTCGTGCATGCGACCGAGTTCCGGGAGATGTCCGACATTCATTTCGGATACAGTTACAGGATAGATACGGTTCTCGTAGCATACCCAGGACATCTTCTTTTACGTCATGGGTACCTCCATCACGAGCACAGGGCGGAGCAGGATCTTCCTCCACGTCCAGAGTTCGAGCAGCACAGCACCTGCACCAGTCGCACATGATAGAATTGAAGCTATAGATGTAGTTAGGACTTTTTTTTACAGATTTTCATGTATCCTCCATCGCAGCACACGACCCATCATTTGTGCAGATGGTTACATATTTTCAGTCCCACCCATATGTACCTCCACCCACTAGGATAGAGTTATATTATACGGGTGATCAGTCTCATGTATCTGATGATGAGTTTTGGGTTTCAAGCTTCACTGATGACGAGGATTAGTGAGTTTTGGGATTCGGACATCACTGATGACGAGGATTAGTGAGTTTTGGGATTCGGGCTTCACGGATGAGGAGGATGAGTGAGTTTTAAGATTCGGGCTTCACAGATGACGAGGATTTGTGAGTTTTTATATTTTATACTTCATGAATGAATGTCATTATTATGTCACTGTTTACTTTATCATATTAAATAATTTAAATAAAATTTTATGTATTATATATAATAGGATGTTTAATTAAGCGGTGTAATATGTAATTTTTATATAATTAATTATGTGTAATTTAGTATGAATCTATTATTATAAAAAAATTATACATTCTAATATTTTTAAATATATATAACATTTAATCTTTCAAAAAAAATTTATTAAAATTTAAAAAAAAAATTAAAAAATCACGCGCTGAGAGTTCGAGAGAGCGGATCGGGTCACTATGCGACCCGACCGACCCGACCCATCCCGCACCGTGATCGAGTCGATCGAGTCGACAAATCTTGATTCTAAGCGTACGTTTTCATATTTTATTTTTGTAAACAGACGGATAAGTGGATATTTTAGTAGATCCGTAGACGTTGTCCTTTTCCTCTCCACCAAGTTTAACTATTTTCCTTTTTTTTTCTCTCTCTCATCTTTTGGCCACGTCGGTCGCAAGAAACGCGGGATTGTTTTTTTTTACCCCCACTGCGAGGAAACGTGAATGGGTCCAGTCCTCCAGCGCTCGCTAATAAGTTTTTTTCCCCTTCTTTCGCGGAATCCGAGGGGAAGGAGGAAAGGATACCTTGTATTTGGCGAGTTGCGTATAAACGGCGGGTCACGACGGGCGGGCCTGTGTCGTGACGAAGGAGATGTGAAGGAGAGTGGGGGGGGGGGGGAGGAAGAAGGATCTGAGAGAGAGAGAGAGAGATAGAGAGAGGAGTTCCAGATTCTTGTTGGAATCCTATGTAGGGCGTCGGAGTGGATCGGCGGAGGAGTGGTGGAGGGGGCGGCGGCGGCAGCAGCAGTAGCGGGGATATGGCGAGGAGGAGTGGTGGAGGGGGCGGCGGCGGCAGCAGCAGCTGCGCCATTTGCGAGCACTCCAATCTCCCATCCATATGTGCCGGTTGCGTTAATTACAGGTCGATCTTTTTTTGAGTATTTTATTATCTGGTGGATGATTTGATTCGTTATCTTATATAAGAGAATTGGATGGAGCTTTAGTTTGCGTCTGATTGTGATGTTCGGTCCGTCAGGTTGAATGATTACGGCGCGTCGCTGAAGGCCCTGAAGAGTGTCCGAGATTCATTGTACGCAAGGGTGGAGGCCGAGCTGATCGCAAAGGTTCTCCCACTCCGATAACTTTATTTTTAAACGCAGTCCTGTAGAGCTTATATTATGCCTACTTTATCAGCTTCCTCATGGTTATATGGTGTATAGTAGTTGCATCGTGTCAGGCCCGTTCCTTACTGATTGACGCAAACAAGAACTTTTGCACGGTTTATCTGTTGGAAGAGGATTTTGCACTAACCAGAGTTGCATAAAGTAGCTAACGATGGATGGCATGTTGTGAACCCAACCAGTTTATGAGTTACAATCTCTTGATGGTATAGTAGTGTCTCTTCGTACTAGGTATCCTTTGGGGAAAAATAAACATTGATCTATCCTTTGTGAACCATTAAATATGATACGGCCTTTATAATACAATTACCTCCAAAATAAATTGTTCTTCTTGTAATCAGAATTGTAGGGCTAGTTTTGTATATGCTCAAGGTGACTCAGAACACACGATGCAGAAGTAGAGTGATATTTGCAGCCATCCAAATGCCATTAGGTGTCAAACATAGACATCTCTAGGATTTGACGCGGAGACACTGCTCCATACATATGTAAACTTGTTTAAGTGATGTAAACGTATTGGTAATGATATATTTGCGAATAATGCACATACATCTCTAGGCAAACTATCTGAGAGGAAAGGTGGTATATGTAATGGCAGCAAAAAGGTGCATTATTTGGTGGTCTCATGAAGTGTCAGCTACCTTAGGTGGTGAACAATACTTGAACTAGGGCTGAAAAGGCTGCACGTTCAAGTAACACTAGTGGGAGGGAATGTTTATTTGTTTTAGTGGTTAATATCACAATGTTTTGATGAAATCAAAAGAAACGGGGATGGACTAGTATAGAAAGTTAATTCAGCAACTTATTGATAAGATTATTAGATTTTTCTAAGCACCTACTTTGAGCAGACATCTAGACACAATTTTGTGTGGTTGTTATCCAAATTAGAATTTGTGAGGTGATCCCTCTCTCTATTGTATTACTAACATTTACACCTTCACCCAGAATAAGGCAGATGAGCAGCTCCATTGGAGAATATGTCATAATGAGAAACTTGCAAGGTTGAAGGAGAGGCTTCGTCACTTGGAGGAACAGCTTGCACAAGGTCTGTCTCTCAGTAGGTAATATACATCCTGATATAAGTTTTTCTCTGCTCACACAGTTTTTAATTATTGATGTTGTCGCTCTTGAATGATTTCAACTCTTTGCAGGGAAGTCTAAGGTGAATAAAGCATCGCATGATTTAAGGGCCAGAGAAAGGTTGCTGGAATCAGCTTTTGCTACGGTAGTACTTTTCCTGTGTCTTGTGCTTCCCAAGTGATTAAGTTCTCTTTATTTTCTAAAACTTCTTACGGTTTTCCTTTTCAGTTAATAGATTTATTCAATCACTATTGTATTTTTGATAGCACCATTTTTGTTTCAGTTGGAGAGGAATCGTGTGGAGCTGCTGGAAAAGTTCTATCCCAACCTTATCTGCACTCAGAGCTTAGGACATGTGAGTCCTCCCCCTGGCTTAAATTTTTAGTGTAAATTTTTTCATGCTGACCACCGTGGTATATGTTTAGATTCTTGAAATTGCCTTTCAGAAGGCTTCACCGATCCAATTGGATTAGCTGAGATTGGCTGATTTGATCAGATGTATGCCATTCTGATCCAATTCCACTCCTGTGATTCTTGACCCCTTGACCTGATCAGCCAGGATTTGCTGATCCAGGTTCCTAATGGCCGCCTTCCTAGCCATTGAAATTATCTTCTAGCTGTTGTTAGCTGTTTTTAAGTGGCTAGCAACAGCTAAGAGGTGTCTAATCTCTATGAACATTATCCTGCCACTAGGGACATGGCTCTGGGTAAAAAATGATGAAGACAGAGGATTACTGAAACAAAATGATGTACCCAATAGGCATCAAAGTGCCCTGTTCCTTGGGATCACATATCCTCCTTATATATATATTTTTGAAAGTGGTTGGTACCACGTGATAGTATTAAATTGAAAAGGCGGGATATACAAGTATAATCAAAAAAGTTCCCAAAAAGTCACTATACAAAGTTTTTCACACCAAGATGATGTAGCACCCACAAATTCCCCAACAAAACAAAAAAGGATGAATTGTGCGAATCCACTTTACATAGCACTGAAGCCCACTCTCTTACTTTCTCCAAAATAAAAGATGCAATCCTGTCTGAAGTTCGGGCTTCCCTTATGAAGACTCTACTATTTCTTTCTCCCCACAAGGCCCAAAGAGTAGCATGGAGAATGAGCCACCAGATGATCTTATTACCCTTAATAGTCCATCTCTTGTGCCATTGTTGAACACGGAAAAATTTAAAGAAATGTTCATTTATTGAACATCAATGCACATTTGTTAGCTATTTAAATAACATGCGCATTTTAATTATGCGGATTTAGTTTATCAGACGATTTAGGATTCGGATGGTAGACATCTCCCCACCGACCGCAATCGATTTTTATTTACATTGGCATAAAGTCTGAATACCCTTGATTAGCTGTCAAGGAACACCTTTAACCTCTATAATATCTGTTGTGATATTATGGGTTTTGTCTAATGGATATGATATTTGATGATCATCTATTAGAAACATACTCTTGTAGGAAACTCGAAAGATTTTCATTCCTTGGATATATGGAATTTGGATTACAATTGGTCTCTTGAGACCTTTACATTTGGCCCTGATTATGTAATCGAGTCTTCAAGTTTACATTTGGTCGTCATTTGATCATTGAGTAAGCCTCTGCTTGTATTTGGATCTCTGCATTGTTTCCATTGACAGTTAGACTGTTGAATTTGCTTATGGTCACCATTAGACTGTTGGATTTGCTCCTAACCTTTAGCGAACGGTTGAATTTACTTTTGTCCTCAATTAGACAGCTAGATTTACTCCCAACCACGATCGGACTGTTGAATTTACTTCTGGCCAAGATCTGGTCGTTGAATTTGAGTTTCATCAGGATCAGACCCTTTTTGGGTACATCTGTAATTTCTGACCCCTTTCTGGGTGTTTCTGTAGTTTTGGCCTTTTTTGGGTATATATGTAGTTTTTTGGTTCTCGTGGACTTATCTGTCATTTCTTGATTTCTCAGGATATTTTCGTCATTTCTTGACTTTTCGGGATATTCCTATCATTTATTGACATTCCAGGATAGCCCAATCATTTATTGACTTTCTAGGGCATTATTGTCATTTCTTGACACTCTTGAGCATTGTTGTCATTTCTTGACTTTTCGGGGTACAATTGTTATTTCCTGACTCTCTTGGATTTCTCTGTCATTTCTTGACTTTCTAAGATATTTCTATAATTTTTATGACTTCTCTGGATCTTTATGTCATTTGTTTACTTTCCAAGACATTTCTGTCTTTCATTGACAATTTTGAGCATTTCTGTCATTTGTTGACTTCCCAGGATGTATTTGCAATTTTTCTACATATCCTGGGCATTCGTATCATTTCTTGATTGTCCATTGTTTATTTGTAATTCCGGGACTTCCCTGGGCTGACTTGCCATTTCTTGACTTTCCAGGGTTTATTTGTAATTTCCTGTCAGCAGTAATAGTCTCGTAATTTTTTTGAGCATCAAGGTTCATGGATTTGACAGTTCTTGGTTAGTCTTAAGTAAAGTTCAGGAGAGCGTACACTGCTTAAGGAAAGTGGCATGGTCTCGCTCCACTGAGTCGTGTAGGCAGCGTGACCTTGAACAAGGGTATTTTAGGAACTTCGGGGCAAAATAAGAGTTTTATGTAATTTTGCAAAGTTTAGGATTTTTATGCAATTTCTGGACATGCTAGGGTTTGTTTGCAATTTATGGGAAGCTTTGGGATATTTTGATAATATTTAAACTCCGGGGGTATTTTGATAATTTCTGAACTCTATGGGGGATCTGGGTAATTTTTGGAAGGTCTAGGGGATAGTTTGATAATTTCTGAATAACACAATGTTATTTGTGTAATTTTCAGACAACACAGGGGTATTTTGTAGGTTCTGGACAGGCTTGGACATTTTGTAATTTCTAGACTGAATAGGGATTTTTCTGTAATTTTGGATAGGCACAAGTCCCTCGCTTAGAAAATTGTTTCTCCTTCTTGAGCTCCCCTGCACTGCGGTCCCTCTCCATACGTCCGTCAGCACACCGCCGCGGATCGACCTGCGCAGTCAAGTCGTAGGTGTTAACGGGGCACCGCCCCTTGCTTCCGAGGGGCCCCGGAAGAAAAATTATAATATGATCTCTCTTTAAAAAATGGTACTGTGGCATAGTCATATCACGAGGGCATATATGCAAACCAAGGAATTAGATAAGGCACAATCACAGGGGCATATTTGCAAACCCTGAGGGCACATGTACAACCCTTGTTGGGCGCACACCCAATAAGGACAACAATAAAACAATGAAGTGCAATCCTACAAAAGTCACGTGATGTCGAAGAGACTTGGGACAAACACTCAAACTACAAGGGTACGGGTCGCTTGCCCCTACCTACGGCTTGCGCGGACGTCCCGTGGGGGCATTTGTTGTACCCTTTATTTTTCTTGGTTTAATCGAGACCTGCTTCCCCGAGTTAATCAAGATAATCTACATTTGACGACAGACGGAATACAACACAAAGCCGATAGTGTCACTCTGTGGAGTATCTCTACACGTTGGGTTCCGCAGACCCAACCTCATCGCAAATTACAACTCTCTCGCAGCAACCGAGGTGATTGAAGCCCAAACAAAATCCACAATGACCGCCAAACAGTTTAGAGCAAATGTCTTGTGGTTCCGGGCGAACTCTTGGATTTTGGGAACCCCCGTCAAACGTTTTGGATGAAAGGAAGCAATGTCGCAGCAAAGAAGCACATGAGGAGTTTATTCACGCACCTGTGGAGAGACCAAAACGCGCGTATCCCGCGGTCCAGACGGATGCAAGCCCCTCCCTTTGGCCGACGACGCAAAGAAGGCGACAAACAAACAAATGAGCAGCCCCTTTTCTCCTCTCCACGCGTCCTGACTGCAGCAAAAAAGGCAAAAAAGGGGCGGAGAAGGGTTTAAGAGGGGGGCGGCCCCTTTTATGGCCCGCCTGGGGTCAAACAAACCCGCGGGGGGTCCGTTTGACCCTGGTGGAACCCGACGGGGTCAAACAAGTTGGGGTATGTTTGACCCCAGTGGGACCCGTCCGAGGTCAACTGGACCCCCGCGGGGTCGTTTGACCTTGGTGGGTCCTGTCAGGGGTCAACCAGACTCTCACGGGGTCATTCGACCCCAGTGGGTCCCCGTCCGGGGTCAAATGGACCTCTGCGGGGTCATTTGACCCCGGTGGAGCCTAGTGGGGTCAAATGAACCCCCGCGGGGTCATTTAACCCCGGTGGGGCCCACCCAGGGTCATTTCACCCCTAGGCCCTCATTTGACCCCGGTGGGCCTTTTCTTTTCCCTTCTATGCCTAAAAAAATGGTAGAAAAGTTAAAAAAACCCACCTTTCAAGGTGGGGTCCAAAATCAACCCACTTTGTCAAGGTGGGTCCAACACCTTCTATATACACCCCGTGGGTTTTGAAGGACGGACACACACAAAGAAGAAAAAGATACGAAGAGACGCACGGGAAGACATACAGAAGACACCAGGAGCTCGAGACTTGTTTTTTGTTCGGCCCATTCCGGGGTATGAATATATAAATACCCCTGGGTCGTGTATTTATGCCCCCAATGGCTATGTGTTCTTTTGTGCGGCCCGCCCTAGGGTATTAAACAATAAATACCCAGGGTCTTGCATTTATGCCCCTAGCGGCTATGTATGGTTGTTTTCTATGCCTTTGATAACAAAGTAATGTAATCTCTCGATCCAATCGAGGATTACAGAAATGCCCTTCCCAAAATCGCAAGAAAATCCATAAGTTCAGTAATTGCAGTTATACCCTATAAATTTATCAAATGGCGATTATGCCCCCACATCCCGCGTTTAGATATCCACTGTACAGTCGACAATCTATCGACAACCCCATGTATCTCACACAAATCATCAGTGTATCAACTCCGCTTGTGTACACTTGTGTGATTGCATACAAATCTTGGCTGCTAGCAAAATTGTGTATACGCCCCTACCTTACTAGGGATGGTCATGTGCGAACTTCCTTCCAGCCACAAATTTGTTCTTACACTCCGTACTACCTAACTCTGTTTGCACCCGAGTGTTACTAAACCCTCGTCACTGGCCTCCGGAGAGCAAATTACCAAAATATCTCTGGAGTCCAAAAATGGTCAAACAACCTCCAAACCTTCTAGAAATTGCCTGAGTGCCCTTCGATGATAGAGAGAGTGCCCACTGTGTAGTCAAAAGCGTGCCTAGGCGTTTGAGGCGGTCCCAAATCGCCTTGCTTTCGCCTCAAATGTCTCACTCTCAATCTTCTTCTTCTTTTGGTCTAGTCTTGGTTTAAACATCATTTATTCAAATCTTATCTTATTTATATGTATGTATTTTTGCCTCAAATTTGATTACTATTAATTTTATTGAAAATTTTGATTGTATGCATATATTTTCTTTGATATTTAGACATATATTTATATTTTTTGAATTGTATATATATATATTTAATAAAACGTCTCAAACGCTTAGGTCATCGCCTAGCTGTTTGAGACATGAGGCGACCCCTTGGTCGTCTCGGTCGTCTCTCGTCTCAGACTACATAGAGTGCCCAGCCACTCACCCAGCTCAGAAACTGCACAATGTCTCTGGCCTGGCCCTAAATTACCAAAATATCCCTGGGACCCGACAAATTATCAAAATATCTCTGGGATCCAGAAATTGTTAGGACTCCCTAATATGTCTCCGACCTCCTACAAATCACACATGTGCCTTCAAATCATAGGGTTTTGCCAAACTAAATACGGTCTTTACTAAAACTCTAATTCCTTCAATAGTTGTTGTTGTTGTTGATGTAAAGGGGGGGGGTTCATTGTGAGCCACGCAAGCAAGTATGCCCTTGACATCAATACCTATGTAAGGGACTCTACGGCTTTCTTTGACAATTAATCAAGGGTGTTCGGACGTTATGTTGATGTAAATTAACACTGTCAGTGGAGAAAGGTCCTGCACTCGAACCTACATCGTCTGATCCAACCAATCTTACGGAATGAACCATGCACAGGCTATTTAAACAGCTTCATACGTGCGCCAGTGTAGGTTTCCCTTTTCTCTGAGAATGTCGAGAAGTCTATACCCATCTCTCATTACGTGAGACAAAACAATATTAAAAATTCCGCGACCAACACTGCTGTAGAGGGCTGGTCGAACCGATGGGTGTGGGGGCAATTGCCAGCGACGGCCGGCCTCCATAGCTGGAGCCTTCCGCTTGCTGTGACTGCACCTGTAGTATAGTTGTTGTCGGGCAGAGGGGACGACTGTTCGCGGGTCCACAATACCCGATATGCCCATGACTCTTGGATGCGGGTAAGTCATGGGTTGATTAGGTCGGTACCGGGTGTCCATGCAGGCCCACCGGCATCCCTTGCCCAACTGCCATCAAGCACCTGATACCTGGCCTATTGGGCATCGAGGCGTCCAGCCTAGCTCTTGGTCTGCCATGTGGCCCAAACAGAGAACCTGGCCCGCTTGGCCCAACTGTCTTGATGCCTTGATTCGAATTTGAATCAGGTGCCATCTCGTGGCTCCATACCCCCTCAGGCGAGTCCTCTTCCACCTCCGGCTGTGAGGTGTGTCGCCCTTATCCACCCTGCCGCCACCGCCCCTGCGCCTGTTTCTCTGGCCTGATCGAGACTCTGACAAGAAAAGCGTCCTCCCCAGTGAGGAAGGAAAGCACCGGTGGTACCGCTTTTGGGCTCAAGGTCCACACCGTGGCCTCTACTGTTTTTCACGTCCTGGTCAGGGTGAAAGTGAGCCTCCCTGCCTCCAAGTGCCCGAAGCTTCTAACCAGTAGGGCTATCCTAACCTCATCACAGATGATGACTAAGAGCTTCACTCGGAGGGCAATCTCTCTCAGATTGGGAAATGGCCGTCTCAGAAGATCCCATTGCAGGACACAGAGGATTGTCTGTTGGCCAATAGGTAGCCGGCTTCCGTCAACACCTCGGCCACATCTGGCGATCGGCCGATGGCTAAGAAACCACTGTTGTGTACTCAATGAACCTCACAGACACCCTGTTCATCCACTGTTCATTGAATATTGCTTTGACTGCCTCCGGGTCAAAACCTCCCTCTACAGGTGACAGCCATAAGCATCGCCGGAGCCATTCCATCCACCCATAAAGGATTTCGGGTGGGATTTGTCTGATCTCTTGACATTCTCGGCTACTCCTCTGGACTTGCGGCATTGGCCTCCTCCCTCGGACTGCGTCTGCGAAGGACCCCTTGAAGGGGGTTCCTTCGCTTCCTCTACTGTCGCCCAGCAGACTTGCTGCAGATGCCCCCTTCTCTGACAACAGTAGCAGATAGGTCCCCACCCCCGAGAGAGCGCACAGCTCCTGGACGCCTGGGTGGGAATCCCCTCAACTCTGCCCCCTGCCTCATCGCGCCATTTCCCTGCTCAGCAGTACCCATGGAGCAGACACCCACAGACCACCGCCTCCCACGGGGATGCGGTTCACCCCGGAGGCGAAGGCCGGCAACCCACCAGCCCACCCTGCCATGTCTTCTGGCCCCTCTAAAAACCCTGGAGCTTCTCTCTCTAGAAAAGCCTGGAGAGAGTATATATATCCTCCTTATATGCAGTACCCACAACCATACTTGTGCTACAGTTGACCCTGAAGCATGTTAGGAGACATACAGTTCTCCTTGCTGACCAGATGAGAAGAAAATGGCATCATCTTTATATTACCAATATGTTTTTTGGAAAGTGACCAAATAGCCAAAATTGATTAAAACATCATGTACTGCCAATCTGTGGTCTCAATTCCTAAACATGCTCTTAAAAGACCTGTATGTCCGACTCTTCTACATGCTGCCTGCCTCATGGGAAAGTGGGAAACCAGCACAAATAACCACAGAAGTATGTGGCTACCTTGCCTCGAACCTTGATGACCGTGGAAGAAATTTGTCCTTTTGTGGATCCATGCCACACCACCCGTTTATAGTCTAACCATATTTTCAGCCATCATAAGCAGGTGTCACCATCTCACCAGTTTAACCAGTCATATGCCTTTTCAACACTTCTTTTTCCACTTTTGAGACTGGATAAGCTTCGGTTGGCCTTGTACATCTACTTCAAGGAGATAGGTTCATGATCTCACCACCACACCGCATCCACAAGGGAAAAGAACCATTGTTTCCCAAGCTGCTTCATATAGATCCTAGTTAGGGCTTAACAATCTTGTTTACATTGAATGAAAAAACATGTTATTAAACCCTAATAAAGATTAAATGTCCTGCACTAACAAGCAAGTGATAAATCATGTTTACCCTGGTATGGTAGTAGGCAATCTGGAAGCAAGGTCTTCAATCCTGGTCCCGGTTTCGGTACCGGGCAGTGCCGGTACTGGTACCGGTACCTGTACGAACTGGTACCAGCCGGTACCATACCTGTCTCCTCTTCCCTCCATCCAGTTCCACCTCCTCCATAGTCCATATAAGTATAATGGTTATTTATACAATTAAAGTTTGTTATGAGGGTCGTTTTATAAATGACCAAACTTGTTAAAACCAACCCCTCCCCGTTAGAGCCCAGCCTTTAGGGCAAACTGGCAAGGCGAAGTGGCGATTGGCAAACACCATCACCCCTGCTGGCGGCCGCCGCCTGAGCATCCTGCTGCGGCCATCCTTGGGTGGGCGATCCCCTTCGTCATCATCCACAGCAGCTGCTGCCGTCGTCATCCGCGGTTCCTCTCTCTCTCTCTCTCTCTCTGTATCTGTCTCATCTCACAGTCCCAGCGGCACAGGCCACCCCTGTTCTCTCTCCCCCGCCCCCTTTGCTTTCTCTCTCTCTCTCAATCTCAACAGTGAGATGAGACCCCAGATGAGGTGCGACTGTTGCAGCCTCCGTTTTCTCCTTTTTTAAAAAAAAAATTCCTGTACCGGCTGGTACCGGGCTCAAATGGCCTGACCCGGACCATACTGGCCCGGTACGGTATGTACCGGGCGATACTGAATACCATGCTTTGGAAGAACTAAATGTCCTGAACTAACAAGTAAATGATAAATCATGTTCACTCTGATATGGTGGTTGGTAATCTGGAAGAACATGTGACCTCAAGGTTAGGAGCCTTGCGATCTACCTCTACTCCATGCTGAAGAACTGGGAACTAATGGTCAAAAATTTAGATATGCCCTCTACCATATCTATGCAATTGCAATGGTCCATTTTACCAAATTTTTCAATAGCCCCTATAATATCTAAACAACTAAAAGCAATCTTGTAAGAATTTTTATGTGCTTGTGCAAATCATAACATTCCATATGTTCATGTTTCTTGTTTCCACTTTAGATATTAGTCATGTTGACTTCTGTATTACAAGGTTGAAATAGTGGTACTTTTTTCTTTTTGATGTTGTTATTGAGGAAAAGAGACTAATAGGAAAATTAATCTACATGGTTGTTTTGTTGGAAAATGGTTATCTGGTTCTGTGTATGAGTTGAAAGGATCTAGCATCTGCATGGACCTTTCCATTCTCACAAAGAGAAGAAGGTTACATGCAGTATTGTCAGGATCGGTATTGATTTGTGACTCATTCAAGGAGTTAGATCAGTACTGGACTCATATCGTGGGCCTAATCTTTGAAAAATGTGATATGGAGTTAAGCTTATTTTGGGCATCATATTATTAGGAACTTGGATCAATTTGCAGTTATTTGGATTGTATATCGAAGACATTGACAGCACTGGTAACATGCAATCTGGCTTGCTCTTTCTAAAAAAGTGTTATTGGTTCTTCAGTTCTTCTTGAACAACAATTATTTCCTTGCAGGAGTTGTAAGCCCTCAGATGTTAGTTTTCTTTGTCCCTCAGTAACCTTTTTCCTGTTTGTCTTTTTCTGTTGACCTTCACCATACCAAAACAAAGAATATCTTGTAATCATTCTGATTGCATCGCAATATGTAGCCTGACCTGTGTTATTTGTTTCATTTATTGCAGATGGCAATAACCTCCGAGCGCCTACACAAACAATCAGTGGTTATAAAGCAAATTTGCAAGTTATTTCCTCTACGTCGAGTAAGAATTTAGTATCATTGAGCCTTTCTTCCCCCCTTTGGAAGAGAATAATAGCCTTTGCAATATGGGGTGTCCATGTCCCATGAAGGTGGAACCTTCCTTTGGATGCCAATTTAGATCCTGTGGCAGACAACAGAGGTTTTTTCTATAATGTATATTGTTTTAATGGGAAGGAAACTGAGAACAAGTTGGGGACTTGGAAAGAATCAATGTCCCAGTGTGAAGAAAGATTTCTTTTGAAGGCCTGTTTTGTGCTGCCTGAAATAGGAGACATTAATCTTGCAGAAAAAAAGTCTGGTCCATCGACCCACATCCTCCCTTAGGCATTTGATTGAGAGAAACGATGGGGACTTTCCTTGATATTGAAGGAAGTACAGCCAGTTGCCAAAAGGATTCGCAGATTCATGCACTAGGTGTGGGCCTGCCATCATGGGTGATATGAACAAAGTGTCTGAGGCTGTTTAAAGTCCCCTGGTGTCTTTAAAGTTGAGGGAGCATAAACAATTTTCTTGGAGATGTTTGGTTAGATGATTTTTCTTGCATCTGACCATTTACACGGCTTTCCTTCCTTTTTTTGTTTGGGGGGGGTGGAGGAGGGGAGGGTGCACTGTTTGCTTTTGAACCCAAAAAGGCAATTATAGCTTATATTGGAAAGTTAGAGACAATGGGTGAAGTGAATACTTGTCTTAAGATTAAATGGTGGAACTTTAAAAGAGGAAATGCTTATGCGTCTAAAAGTTGTCTATTGAAAGAAGAAATATGGAACTTGGAAGTGGAAATAAAGGAACGTAGAACAAAATGACTGTATAAAAAGAGAAGCTAAGGGACTCCTAAATAAATTTACAGGTTAAAAAATCTAAGAAAAAGAGACTTCATGTTGAAGTAATGAAAGCCAAAAGACTATTACAGAAAAACAAGTATATATTGAACCATGTCAAGAGACTGGTGATGATCCATTCTTAAAAGGATTAAAATTGCAAAAGAAAATACCAAGAAAAGTCAGTAAAGCTAAGTTGAAGACTTTTCAAGAATTTATTATAAACTAGAAACTCAGGAAGCTGAAAAAGATGTATTTAGAAAATAATTTAAGGGACAGAAAAAATGATTTAGATTCTATTAGATGCATTAAAAGTCAGGACCAAGCAAGGTTTAAGAACAAGGATTTACATCGCGTTAGATGCACGAAAGTGAGGAGGAAGAAGCTCTAGTTAAAGACTTTGAAATTTAAGGAATGATGGCTCACCAATATTAGAAGTTGTTCAATGAAGATTGCTTTAGAGGCCTATCTTTAGGAGTTGATGAGCCCAGTAGGCTTAGAAACTATTAATACCTTTCACGGATTAGAACTTCAGAAGTGGAGCACATTTAATAAAGAAAAGGGTAAGTAAAATTGTACGACATGATGCTACACTTAGTAAACTATGAAAAGATGTAGGGAATATTGGTGGAAAGTGACTGACTGAACCTGTTTAATAAGTTTTAAACGGAAGAATAATGTGTGGGAATTGAATGAAAATATTACAAACCACTTTTCTCTAAAAATAAAGGAGACATACGAAGTTGTAGTACTTTTCATGGATGTGAACCTTTAAGTCGTAATATGAAACTTTAGGGAAAATATCTTATATTATCTATTTATTGTTTCAAAAAACCAGTTTGGTTTTCTGTCAATGGATCCACTGTATTAGCTATTTTTCTATTGAGATAATTGTTGAAGAGGTACAGAGAGATGACGAAAGATTGATATGTGGCTTTCATTGATTTAAAGAAAGCATGTAAGTACCTAGGGAGTTCATTTAAAAAGTACCTACGGAGTTTTTTTTTTTTGAAAGTGGGTATTACCACCAAAATATATTAAGGAAAAGGAAGAATGTACATGAATAGGTGGGCCAAAGCCCCACAAAAAGAACCTCCCACAAATCCTATACAACAAAACACACACCAAGAAGGTGTGGAAGAGCTAGCCCCCTAAACAGGCAAAAAGAGAGGAAGCATCCGGATTCACATTTGACAAAGTAACCGCCCATTCCTTAACTCTAGCCAGACAAAATCAACAAGAGACTCCTCGGCGCGTGACTCCGTTATGAAAATACGGTGATTCTGCTCTCCCCACAGCGCCCATAAAGTGGCGCGAAGGATAGGCCACCACACCGTCCTATCCGGTTTAAGGGGCCAAGGCCTGTCCCACTCCCAAAGCAAGCCAAAAAGTACCTACAGAGTTGATCTGGTAAACATTAGAAAAGAAAGCAGTTCCAAAAGATATGCTGACCTGGTTAATGATGCATATGACTGGGCATTGATTAGTGCGGGAACTACTGTCGGAGTGATGCTAATTTCCTATTACTAGGATTGCACTAATGGCCTACATAAGTCCATACTTATTTATCTTGGTTATACATGTGATGAAATTCCTTGGCTATTGTTATTTGTGAATGATATTGTTCTAATTGATGAGAGTATGGATTTCGTAAATGCTAAGCTAGAATGGTGGAAAAGTGCATTAGAATCAAAAGGTTTTAGATTAGTCGAATAAGTCAAAATACATGACTGTAATTTCAAGAACTTGAGTGGGGCAAGAGGATTTGGTTCTGTTTGATAAATATGTCATCCTAAAAGTATTGATTTTTCAACATTTGTCAATAGAATGGGGAGAGATACAAGGGAACATTGCAAATAGAGTTAAGCTTGGCTGATTGAAGCAGAGAAGTGTGTCTAGAGTCCTTTGTGACTTGGATACCTTTCACATTTATAGGGAAATCTTATAAAACTGATGAGATCCATTACGTTGTGTGAGACTGAGTATCAGGAGGTGAGAAAATAAGACATAAAATGTGTTTGATAAGGATAAGGATGTTGAGATGGAAACCCCAACCTATAGTTTGGTGGTTCACTCTTCCCCTTTGTATGGGGGAGGTTGTGGGTTCAAATCTTGCAAGCGCCAGTGGGAGCTGCAGATTTTCCCACCTCTGCTCTTAACTTACCTATCAAAAAAAAGGATGTTGAGATGGATCTAAAATAATAAGCTTGAGAATTGAACGTGCACGTGAAGACCCAAGAGTAACATATGTTGACATTCAGTTGAGGGAAAATAGGCTTTTAGATGGTTTGAGCATGTCCACCATTGTCCTAATTCAGCATTGATCGTGACTAAATTTAAGTGGAAGATGATAAAAGGGCTTGGAGAAAGCTTAAAATAAGATGGGTTGGCAAGGTAAAAGAAACGAGATGTAGCTTTTCTAAGTTTTAAGTATGATAATGGCATTGATGATACACCAGTACTGCCTGCAATCAAAAGGAAAAATACATATATATCATTGGACAGAATAAAGTGGTGGGACAGGATTCATGCCACTAACCCTAATATATACGGGATAAGGCTCTAATGGTGGTGACAGCTCACCTAAGAAAGACCATATTTTCTGGATCACTGTGGTATTTACTTAATGCGTTGCTTTTTAAGCTTCACTTTGGCTAAGGAAACAATGCTAATCCTTATGGTCGTCATATACTATCATGTAGGGAGTTTCTTTCTTTACATCCAAGGTGACATTTGCATTAATTGTCTCATAACTCTCGCTTGCCTTTTCTACTAAAAATGTTTTCTAAAGTGGTTTTCCCATGAAATTTTCACGTGATGCTTCTGTTCTTTGCATTTCAGGTGATTTCAGATGGAGAGAAAAATGATTTAGCGAGTCCCTTCTACCAAATATGCAATGCTCGTTTACCTAGGGCACTTGATCCACACTCTGTGCCATCAGAAGAGCTTGCTGCATCTCTGGGGTTAGTTTTTGTATTTAATGATTTCTTGGTTCTTGAGTGTCTTGTCTCTAAGATGTCTGATATGTTGTGGCTGTCTGGAGACCAATTCTTTCCAATGTGGGACATATGGATTGCTCTGGGCACCAATTCCATCTATTATATACACGTGTAAGTCTAGAGCTCAGGGATTAGAGAGTAGTTTTCTGTTAGAAGCTCAACTTATTTTGAACTGAATCCTGCTGCTAAATTTGTTCCCAATCCTCTGATGTCCCTTCCCAAAGAAACTTGATTTGAACCATAAGCTAGAATGTGTCACCACCTTCCAGGTCCCATTTATTTTCACTTTGGTTCCTTTCCATCTCTGGGCTTTCAGCTTTCATCAATGCAGATAATTGATTAATGCCAGACTTTCAGAGATCCATTACTGGAAATCTAGATGATCATGAATGCAAATGAAGGCATTGGCATACACTTTTCAGTCAAAGGATTGATGATGGATTTCCAGAGTAGTCTTAGGTACACCATTAGCCAAAAAGGGTGTTTCTACCTATAAATCACTGTTAGAAGCAAAATTGCTGATTTATCACTCTTGTATTTGAATTTGCATATATGTCATTAAGAATGCCAATAGTGCAAGAAGACCACAAAATGATCTTCTTGTATACATCTAAATGCTCTTTCTGCACACAAAAACTGGTCTTTTTGCACATCATTGGCACAGACATTCTTAATGATATATGTGAAAAAGTGCGGGAGTGATAAATCTACAGTTTTCATTCTATCAGGCCCTGTTTGATAATAGGTTAGGATAACTCACATGAGATGGGTTAGGATGAGTTATTCCTTGACTTTTTACTTTTTCAGTTTGATAACTTGTTCTAACCCTAGGAATAACTCATTCCATAGAAATGGTAGAATGAGTTGTTCCTAGAATAAGGTCTTTTATCCTAACCGACCCCGGGTAACTTAACCCTGCTATCAAACTAGAACAAGAGTGAAAAGGTAGAATAACTCATTCTACCCGGGACTTATTCCGTTATCAAACTGGGCCTCAATGATTTGCATGCAAAAGACTCAAAATAAAAATACAACACAGATACTGGATTTGCAAACATTATTTAGAACTCTCATCACTTCAATTTCTGCTTTATCAATTGGACAAGGTGCATTTTTATGTGTTCATTGAATTTTCTTTGATATTCATCATCAGATCTGCTATCCACATGGAAGACTGCATTTATTGAAAAAGTGCTTGTTCTCCTGAAAAATCTCTGATGAATTTGAATTCTAAGTGAGGGGAATATTGTAACTTCATGTGCTTTTGGTGGTATGCTGTGGCAATGTGCAGGTTAATGCAAGGATGGCAGTTTCGGTTTCGGCCGAAACCGGCCGAAACCCGTTCAGGTAATTCAAAAAAATCTGGAAATCTGAAAAAATCATAAAAATTATAAAATATCAAAAAAATATTAAAAAATCATTCAACTTGCATTTGACTCTGAAAAAATTGGATTAAGTGCTAGAAGTAGGCATTGGACATGTTAAACTAATATTTGCTACATATTAAACATGAAGTGGGTTCAAGCAGTACAATAAACATTACAAATATAGTAAATGTTATAGAAATTAAATGATCCGTACCCAAATAATAATGCACTAATATGGATAATAGTTGAAAGAACCTTCTCCCTCATTGTCTGGCTTCTGCTGTTGATACCCATAAAAAGGCTGCATATATTCTATATATTCACTGTAACCAAACAATGATGCAGCCAAGTCGTGCATTCCTCTTTGATCTTTCTTGGAGTATAAGGTTGTTGGTTTGATTGGAATCCAGAATCAGCATAAGAAGCAGAACGTTGAGGATTAGAAGAGGATGCTGACCCAAAACTGCTACTAGCTAAAATTGGATGAAATTAGAATCCTGGTTGATAACCCCACTCATACATGCCTGCTTTGTGTTGGCCACCTCCATAACCTGTTGGATGTCCATATTGGCTCTGTGAATCATATCCTCCTTCACTATGACTGTATCCTCTGTCCGTGTCAGCGTGGAAGGAGGAAGTAGGTGCATACATGCCATCGCCAGTAGTAGCACCTGCAGTTGCATTGAGATTATCACTAGGTGCATCATCATCATCATCATCATCATCAGAACCATGATAAACCAATCGCCTTCTAGCCTTTGGCTCTGTTTTTTTTCTTTTGGTGTGATGATCTTATTCATCTTTGAAAGGAGTCCTTTTCCTCGTGGCGTGTCTCACATAAACTTGCTTCATCTGCTCAATTATCGGATCCTCTCGAGCAACAGCATTAGTCGTCTCAGTCATCTTATGCATTGATATACTTTTTCTTAAGGATGGAGGTGGCTTGACCATTCTAGGAGTGACTGGCTTGCTATCTGATTTTGAGTATCTACCTGGATCAATCTCAAGTTGCTGCTCAATGTCGTCAACAAACAAAGGCTTTTCTTCTCTCTGGTGCTCATGAGTCACTCTTGGCCTCTTTGTTGAACCTCTGAATTCTAGATCTCTTGGCTCATCTCCATCCAATATACCCTCTGCCCTTGTTCTGTCATCAGGATCAAAAACGGGCTCATCAACCTGCGCTCGTACCTCAACTCGAGATTGCAAGGGATTGTCATCATCAAATAATACGTCCACATCAATTTGGCCAGTTATACCATCTGCGACTCGTTTGTCCCTCAATTGTTGTCTCAGCTTCATGTTCTTTATTCTCATCCTCATGTTGTAGTGGCAGTAAACCAAATTTTCTAGCCGTTCAGCCTTTAGCCGATTGCGAACTTTTGAGTGTATAAGGTTGAACGTGCTCTAGTTCCTTTCTCATTGATTTGTTGATGTTATTTGATTCAGCACCCTAATTGCAATGTAAGCCAATGCATTATTGCCCAAATCCCTATTGTTCATTATTATCCACCAGTCAGCTGTTCCACCAACCATAAACAAATAAATGTAAGATGTAAATGCAGGTCAATTCTTCATGATGTACTAATGCATATTGACTCAATTTAAGCACAAAGATTTAGTATATTTGGGCTCACTCTTCCCACAATGTATTGTAATTGTGAGCCAAAATATGTCCCAATTCTCATTCTATAACTGTTCATCTCTAAGGATAAAGTAACAGATTAACATAAGTAATTAAGTAAATCCTTTTCCTCTTATTGATAGAATCAATAAAGGCCAACCTGTAGCTCGGCTTGAAGCCTCTTTTCTAGTGTCCTCAATAAACGACCAATGACTTTTAAGGTGCCTTGAAGCATCTTGCCATCAACGTTTGCATTGGCATTATATATAAATCGAGGGTTGAGGAAATAACTTATATTTGTGTATAAGTAACTAAATATAAGATATAAATTAACTTAAAAAACAATGAACTTTATATCAGTACAATTAATCACTCACCAGTTGCATGCAATTCATGGTTTAACGTGTTGCCCCATTTGTTGTCAATAATTTTCCACCACTTCTCATACTCTCTGAGAAGGGATTTATGCAAGTCTAATTTGACACGGTCCATGGTCTCGTATAGATATCCCATATCATTCTTCTCATCGTCATCCACCATTTTTAGGACTTTCACGAGGGGTGTGACTACTTTCATGTAACGTGAGACTCTGCCTCAGAATTTGTTGTCTTCTACGATGTGGCACATGTCCAAATAATCCATCTGAGCATCAACATTGGATTTGTCTATGTAATCCCGCATAAAATTGTGGTACATGAAATACTTGAGCTCATTCTTATATCTGTGCAAGGGCTCCAAAGAAATAAAATTCGAAGCAAATCTTGTTGGCCCTGCACGGATGATATGTTGGCCCCCACTTGTATGCTCTCTGAACATATTCAAGATCCTAGGATAGCCATAAATGTATTGAGTGATATTCTGTGCCCTCTCAATTGTCTTCTTCACATTTTTGTCCTCAATGTCTTCAAGTATTAAGTCTAGACAATGTACTGCACATGGGAGTCAATGTAGATGCTTGCGCTTATGCATCAACTTCCTCCCTGCAGCTTTGTAACTGGCTTCATTATCGGTGACTACTTGCACAACATGTTCTTCTCCAATTTATTATACTATATCATCCATCAAATAAAACAAATAATTTGCATTCTTTTCATAATTTGATGCATCAATTGATTTCACAAAGACTGTACCTTTGATGCAATAAATCAAAAAGTTGATCATGGACTTCTTCGTGGTATCAGTCCAGCCATCACACATAATGGTACATCCTCTCTCCATCCAGATATGTCTGAAGCTTTCAACTCACTGATGAAGCTCTTCAACCTCTCCATCAAGGCCACGCCCGTATATGTCTCGATGTGACGGGGCCTTGAAACCAGGGCCAACATCTGCTATGGCATCTAACATAGGCTGTCAATATTTTGATTTAGCTGCATGTGCAGCCACACCTGCATGGAAAAATCATTTGCAAATACTTTTAAATACATGTCCTACAACTTCAGTTGATTTTTTGACCTCTCTTAATACCTGCTTGATTTTTGGCTGTGTGCCACTGTCTTCTGTGAACATAGCTGTCCATGGGGCCTACTATCTGCAGGGCTACACCAGTGTCAGGACGTCGTGCTACACCAGCTGTACTGGAGTAGGTCCCTAATCTTATCGGTGCTTTTCTCTTCCTTCCAATCGCACGCTCACGCTCTACTGTTTCAGTCAGCTCTGGATCTAAATCCTTAGTGCTTTCCTCCTCCTCCTCCTCTTTCCTTCCCCTTTTGCTTACTATGTCTGAAATCTCCTTACAAATTTTAGCCTGATCTTCAACCCTTCGTTGCATCCTGTCTTTTTTGCCCAGAAGGCACTAGCGCATTTTCTCTGGCACTTGTCGGGGACATATGTCGCATTGCTTAACCTCTCCTCTTATCCCTGTCAAATGCTACTTTCTTCTAGTAATTCCTTCATGTTTCTCCTTACTACAATAATTACATTTCACTTTTCTTCTTCCAATATCAATCAAGGTGAGGTGTGTCCACCCTGTATTGTCCCGCCCTTGCTCCAAACTGATGCAGGACGATATGAGACTCGAGGGAGGACAAGACCAATTTGGATGCGAAACAGGGACTCTAGGCGACGACGCGACTATTTGGACGACGCGACCAGCAATGACGCGAACAAGAGCAAACGAGATGCGACACCAAGAGCTCCTACGGAGAATATGCCGTTAACAGAAACGTACGCCCACGAGTCGTCCCTTGCGAGGGAAACGCGGGATTTGTGCGGTTGAGAAACCGGTAGTGAGTCAAAGGTATTCGGCTCTTTTCACGTGCTCAAATCGAGTCACGGGACAGGTCACACTCTCTCTCTCGCAAGTCGCAACAGTGATAAGAAATTGATAACGAGCTAGAATCCTATCACTCAGGCAACGACATACGAGCATATACGAAATAAGCAAATGCCGAGAGAGATAGAGAACGATACCTCCACGCTCCAGGCGTGGGGAAGACAACCCCGGCCAAGATTCGTAACTCTCGGTACAGTAAATATTAATAAGTACAACATTGAATTTACGGCCCACTCCACGCAGGGAGGTAAAGGACTACAACAGCAAACCAGGAGCGCCGATCTTGGGTTGACGGGCGGCAAGCCGAAGGGGCTCTTGGGCGGAGACGGGTTGCTGGTCCGGATTTGCTCGGTTCAGACCTGCTGGACAGCAAGCGCGTTCGGCACGTGGGACGGCGGCTTCCGGTCGACTTCTGCCCGAGGCGGTTGGCTGGGACGTTGGTGGGAGGTCCCTCTTCGATCCCCTGAAGTCGGCGGTGGCTGAATCGGAGTCGAAGGACCGACGAGGATCTTAGATCCCAGACCTGTCCCGCAGCCCTGTGGCTGGACAAATCTGTGCGACCCGGCGAAAATAGTTGCTGTGCTTAGATCCGGAGGCGGATCGGAACAAAATTGGCACCGTTGGAAAGTAGACTGGACGAGCTACGACATATATAATTTTTACAACCATCCAACAATAGGATTGGAAATGAAAAACTCTGTGCTCCTGCAACTTTTCTGGTTCGGATTACAGAACAGACATGACAGATTGTGAGCTGTTTGAGAAAGGGGTTTGACCGAAGGGTAAACGGTGGATCTAGATCTTGGGGATTTTATGGGTGAGAGGGGGGGGAAGTGAGGATCACACACAAATATTTTTGTACTTTTCTGACGTGGTTTGGGGGGTGGGAAAAATAGATCTTCAGACTACTATCTCGCAGATCTGCACACAGGCAGACTGTGAGGGGTGGAAAGACGGCATTGGGAAGGGACTCAAACGGAGGCTGATTGGCGTGAAAATTAAACTGGGAGTAGGGGAGGACGTGGGGAACAAACCATCAAAATTTCAGTTCGATCAGACAGTCGGATCTGGAGATCCAACATCCTCTTTCACCTTCTGTTCTGCAGGTCGCAGATCTGGACAGCAGGCCAAAGAGTGGCTTGTGGAGGCTCGACGGCGGCTGCTGAGAGTCACACCCAGCAGAGGTGGTAGAGGTGAGAATCACTCCCAAAGATTAGGGTTTCACACCCTGGATTTGCAGCTTTCTCAGCTGCAAGGAAGAAGAAGGAGAGAGGGGAGGGCGCCCAAGGCGCCTTGGCACAAATTCTGATTTTTCTTTGCATTCATTCTCCTAAAATTATTACAAGAGAGGTTTTATATGGAAACCCTAGACCTAATACAATGACCTTAATTACCCCTTGGTCAAGGGAGAGAAGGGCATAATGGGGATGAGAATATTAAATTCACCATATGGGGACAAAGGAGGGGGCGCCCCCCTCTCTTGGTCAAGGATGGCAACTTGGGTCAATATTCTCCCATTGACCCAAATTAAACCCAAAAAATACAAATACTTGGTCAATATTCTCCCATTGACCCAAATTAAACCCAAAATATAAATACACACCAAATACATACCAAATACATACCTAAAATATCAAAACTCAAGTGGAGACTCCAGACTGTCCCCCAGCCACAAGGATGTCGGCATCGCCCGAGTCGTGCTGCGTGTCTGGTACCAACGGCTTGCTGAATCAAGCCGATCTCTAGCTCTGGTGTCCGCACCAATTCTCCCCGGGTGGGAGAAGCTCGACCCCGTCGAGTAGGGGTCCGGATCACTCTGGTATCGATCCAGCAGATCTGGATCTATCCTCTGTAACTCTGCTCGGGTGATCCACGTGTCATCAGATGTGGGCCGTTCTCTCCACCATATCAGGTAGCGCGCGTACGCTTCACTCCTAGTAATCGTCACCTGCTCATCCCATATATGTTCTATATGCTCACGCTGCTGTGGGAATGAGGCTAGTGGTGGACACTCATGGGTGGGGTCACTCTCAAGGGGAGGAGACAGCTCGCAAGCTCACTGGGAATCACTGCTGGGCCCCTATAGGCAACTAGATCCGAGACGTTGAAGGTAGAGCTGATTCCATATTCCTCAGGCAAGTTTACAACATACGCATTAGACCCGACTTGTCTCACACTCGAAAGGGACCGGCACTGCAAGCTTGCAATTTTCTACACAGTTCCAGAGGGAAATCGTTTAGGTTTGACCCTGATCATGACATAATCATGCTCTCGGAACTCACGGTGGTGCCTTAAGCATAAAGCAACTCATTGCATCGTGCATTGCTGGCATGTTAGACGACAACTAGGCAACTTCTTATATGCTCGACACGTGCATGTACAAACTCTTAACAAACTGTACAAATAAAGAAAAACACAGACTCACATTTGACCCTAGACAAACCTAATGCTATGCAGACCCATACATATGCAATGGTGGTCCAGGACATCCGAATGTGGATTTAGGGTGCATAGGACCTCTATCAACTTGGGAGGACTCTGGACATCCTAAAGTGAACCAATCATGCACATGCTTCCTTTTGGATTTGAGAGGTTTGGGAGGGCCAGGAGAGCCAAAGTCACCTTCTTCATCACCCCTATAAGATGGTACAGTATGTATCTCTTTCAGATGAACGAGCCCCTTGCTGAGTGTAGGTGGATTGGCCCGTGTGGGAGGGGTGTGATAGGGGACTTCCCTGACAAGGTGGAGTGGAGGTTGTGGGTCACGAGGCTCACTAGGGAGGGGATCGAAAGGATCAAAGGATGTGTGACCCCTCGCGATGGATTCCCATGAGAAAGGATCAAAAGGATCAAGAAAGGTTAGGGATCCGGTGATGTAGCTCCCTCTCGGCCCCGGGTATAGGTGAGTCCCTTCTCACTGTCGTCTTTCCACCCCTCACAGTCTGCCTGTGTGCAGATCTGCGAGACAATAGTCTGAAGATCTATTTTTCCCACCCCCCAAACCACGTCAGAAAATTACAAAAATATTTGTGCGTGATCCTCACTTCCCCCCCTCTCACCCATAAAATCCCCAAGATCTAGATCCACCGTTTACCTTTCGGTCAAACCCCTTTCTCAGACAGATCACAATATGTCATGTCTGTTCTGTAATCCGAGCCAGAAAAGTTACAGGAGCACAAAGTTTTTCATTTCCAATCCTATTGCTGGATGGTTGTGGAAGTGTCTGTCCCTTTCGAGTGTGAGGCAAGTCGGGTCTAATGCGTATGTTGTAAACTTGCCTGAGGAATATGGAATCAACTCTACCTTCAACGTCTCGGATCTAGTTGCCTATAGGGACCCAGCGGTGATTCCCAGTGAGCTTTCGAGTCGTCTCCTCCCCTTGAGAGTGACCCCGCCCCTGAGTGTCCACCACTAGCCTCATTCCCACAGCAGTGTGAGCATATAGAACATATACGGGATGAGCATGTGACGATTAGTAGGAGTGGAGCGTACCCGCGCTACCTGGTACGGTGGAGAGAACGGTCCACACCTGATGACACGTGGATCATCCGAGCAGAGTTACAGAGGATAGATCCAGATCTGCTGAATCGATACCAGAGCGATCCGGACCCCTACTCGACGGGGTCGAGCTTCTCCCACCTGGGGAGAATTGGTGCGGACACCAGAGCCAGAGATCGGCTTGATTCAGCAAGCCGCTGGTACCGGACACGCAGGACGACTCGGGCGACGTCGACATCCTTGTGGCTGGGGGACAGTCTGGAGTCTCCACTTGAGTTTGATATTTTAGGTATGTATTTGAAATGTATTTGGTGTGTATTTATATTTTGGGTTTAATTTGGGTCAATGGGAGAATATTGACCAAGTATTTGTATTTTTTGGGTTTAATTTGGGTCAATGGGAGAATATTGACCCAAGTTGCCATCCTTGACCAAGAGAGGGGGGCGCCCCCTCCTTTGTCCCCATATGGTGAATTTAATATTCCCATCCCCATTATGCCCTTTTCTCTCCCTTGACCAAGGGGTAATTAAGGTCATTGTATTAGGTCTAGGGTTTCCATATAAAACCTCTCTTGTAATAATTTTAGGAGAATGAATGCGAAGAAAAATCAGAATTTGTGCCAAGGAGCCTTGGGCGCCCTCCCCTCTCTCCTTCTTCCTTGCAGTTGAGAAAGCTACAGATCCAGGGTGTGAAACCCTAATCTTTGGGAGTGATTCCCACCTCTACCACCTCTGCTGGGTGTGACTCTCAGCCGCCGCCGCCGCCATCCGAGCCGCCGTCGAGCCTCCACAAGCCACTCTTTGACCTGCTGTCCAGATCTGCGACCTGCAGAACAGAAGGTGAAAGAGGAGGTTGGATCTCCAGATCCGACTGTCTGATCGAGCTGAAATTTTGATGGTTTGTTCCTGTGGAACACGGAATTTTTTCACGTAGGAAAAATAAACAATAGAATGTTCTTATTGAAAGAAACATTCCCCCTATGTGTAGAGGTTTATTCTGTGGGTGCGCATAATATCAGGCGATTTGGGTTCGAGTGTTGGACCTCTCCCCACTGACCCTAGTCAGTGTTGATTTACATCGGCCTAACGTCCGAACACCTTTGTTTGATTGTCAAAGAAAATCCAAAGTCCTCTCCTTAAGTTCTGATGTAGAGGGCAGGTTCACTCGAGAGACTCTCCATGACTCCTCATTTATCACCAACATGTTAATAATGTTATGGTTAAGTCTGAACAAAACCCTAAGATTTAGGAGTAAAGACGCAAATATGCGAAAGCCGTAGGTATTTTTGAAGTAGAGGGAGGTTTTCTGGACCCCGAGGGTATTTTGGTAATTTTACCAACCCAGGGGTGTTTTGATAATTTTCTCACGCCAGGGGTATTTCTGAAATTTCTGGGCTGGAATGGAAGTAGGACCGGGTTCCTGACTTCCCAAGGCGCTGAGGCTCTTTCTGGAGGGTTACGGGGCTACCAGGCCATTTCTAGGTCACATGGGTATTTTGGTAATTTTACCATATCCTACATAGACCTAAGGTTGGGGTGACATCTGAGTGTCGGATTGAGCTGACAACACTTCCGAACTAAAGGAGTGACAAGGGCTTCATAGAAGGCTCGCATGTGTCAATCTTGCCCAAGAGGGGTATATACACAATTTTCACAAGTCGAAAGGTTTTCTTGTAATTTTTTCGATCAACGTACAAAGACAATATGTGGAGTACATTGGATATTTTTATGACCCAACTAGATACAAGGGTTGTCGGCGAATTGTCGACTGTACCAGGATCGCACTAACGTGAGAGGTAGGGACGTAGTCCCAATTACAAAAGATTGCAGGGTAGAACTGCAAATTACAGGACTTTTGTCTCTTACGGTCCTGGGGAGGACATTTTTTGTAATTCCGTCATTGTAGGGATAGAACCACATAGCTTAGTCGTCCCGAGACGTAGAGACTTACAAAACATGGCCCGCTGAGGGGTATATCCATAAGGCCCACTGAGGGGCATAATTACAAACATGGCCCACTGAGGGGCGTAATTATAAAAACACCCCTTAGGGGCATATCCATAAGGCCCGGGGACTTACCCCTTACAGGCCAAACAAGCAGAACAGAACAAATCCTTGCGCAGGCGGTCTTCTTCTCGTAGATGTCCGATCGTGTGTAGGTGTCTCCACTTGGACCCTTGGGGGTCTATTTATAGAAGGCGGGAGGACCCAGGTTGACAAAAACGTGGAGAAATGCTCCGGTTCTGTCAAGGTGTGGTGCAAAAATCCCTATTTCTGTCAAGGTGGGGTGGCAAAAATAATTTTTGACCCCTCTGCTTGTTTTTTCTTTTTTTCTTCTTGTTTTGGAACACGGGGACCCAGAGGAGTCAAATGACCCCTCTGGCTACCAGAGGAGTCAAATTGCCCTCGGAGGAGTTAAATGACTCCGCTTGGGTCCGAGCGGGGTCGCGCGACCCCGCTCGGGCGCGCGCGAACCCCGCGGGTGGCCGCGACCCCCCCTCCGGGCCAGTGCATTCAAAAGGAGTCGTTTGACCCCCGAGCTGCCTTTTTGACTCCTCTCCGCGTCTTTCGGCTCCGTTTCTGTCAACCTGGGTTGAGGAGAAGCCGTGGTGGAGGGTTTATAGCCTGTGGAGGCCCGTTCTTCGCCGCGTGGCAGCCGTTCGTCGGTGAAGACTTGCACAGGAGCGGGGTATTGTCTTGTTTGTTGCTTGGTCGTGCGTCGCCGCGCGGAGAGGAATTTTCGCCTCCGTCTGCGCCGTGTGATACACTTGCTCGGCTATTTTGACGGGTATGCGCATGTATTTCTCTTATTAATTTTCTTGCTGCGACGCCGATTGTAATGGTATGGTCGGGCCAATGGACCCTAGATTGCGGAGGTACTCCGTGATCCGATGATGTCGACGATACGTCGTATTTTCGTTGATTGTTACATAATGAAAATTTCTCAGAATATTTTGAGACAATTTCGGGTGCAACAGTTCCCCACGTCCTCCCCTAGTCCCAGTTTAATTTTCACGCCAATCAGCCTCCGTTTGATTCCCTTCCCACTGCTGTCTTTCCACCCCTCACAGTCTGCCTGTGTGCAGATCTGCGAGATAGTAGTCTGAAGATCTATTTTTCCCACCCCCAAACCACGTCAGAAAAGTACAAAAATATTTGTGCGTGATCCTCACTTCCCCCCCTCTCACCCATAAAATCTCCAAGATCTAGATCCACCGTTTACCCTTCGGTCAAACCCCTTTCTCAGACAGATCACAATCTGTCCTGTCTGTTCTGTAATCCGAGCCAGAAAAGTTACAGGAGCACAGAGTTTTTCATTTCCAATCCTATTGCTGGATGGTTGTGGAAATTATATATGTCGTAGCTCGTCCAGTCTACTTTCCAACGGTGCCAATTTTGTTCTGATCCGCCTCCGGATCTGAGCACATCAACTATTTTCGCCGGGTCGCGCAGATCTGTCCAGCCACAGGGCTGCGGGATAGGTCTAGGATCTAAGATCCCCATCGGTCCTTCGGCTCCGATTCAGCCACTGCCGACTTTAGGGATCGAAGAGGGACCTCCCACCAACGTCCCAGCCAACCGCCTCGGCCAGAAGTCGACCGGAAGCCGCCGTCCCACGTGCCGAACGCGCTTGCTGTCCAGCAGGTCTGAACCGAGCAAATCCGGACCAGTAGCCCGTCTCCACCCGAGAGCCCCTCCGGCTTGCCGCTTGTCAACCCAAGATCGACGCTCCTGGTTTGCTATTGTAGCCCTTTACCTCCCTGCGTGGAGTGGGCCGTAAATTCAATACTGTACTTATTAATATTTACTGTACCGAGAGTTACGAATCTTGGCCGGGGTTATCTTCCCCACACATGGAGTGTGGAGGTATCGTTCTCTATCTCTCTCGGCATTTGCTTATTTCGTATATGCTCGTATGTCGCTGCTTGAGTGATAGGATTCTAGCTCGTTATCAATTTCTTATCATCGCTGCGAGAGAGAGAGAGTGTGACCCATCCTGTGACTCGATCCGAACACGTGGAAAGAGTCGAATACCTTTGACTCACTGTCGGTTTCTCAACTGCGCAAATCCCGCGTTTCCCTCGCAAGGGACGACTCGTGAGCGTACGTTTCTATTAACGACATATTCTCCGTAGGAGCTCTTGGTGTCGCGTCTCGTTTACTTTATTGTTTGCGTCATTGCTGGTTGCGTCGTCACCTAGAGTCCCAGTTTCGCATCCAAATTGGTCTCGTCCTCTCTTGAGTCTCATATCGTCCCGCATCGAGGATCGAGATAGATCCCCAAATTCGTAATCTCAAGGCTTAAGGCCTTTATGTGTTGGCCATTCGACCTTTATGAGGTTAACTGAGTCTCGAAACCCCATACTTATCTTTGCATGATGCGAAGAATGGTATTTCAGGACTCAAACATTCACAGGATTTTGTAGAGTCATGCTCACATGGCCACTAGTATATTTCATAAAATGTTATAAAGTGTACAAGATATCACAAGTACATTTCATGAGTATAGACTTGTCGACAAGTTTTTCCGATTGCACATGATCTTTCGTTCTTAGGCAGTCAAGATTTTAGTTGTACATGACCCTTTGCTCACAGGCAATCAGGGCAATTTCAGATCTATCACGGGCATCTCTGTAATTTTTCACTTTTGGTGGTATTTTTGCAATTTCCCCCGTCGTTAGGGGTATTTATGCAATTGTCCTGTCATTGGGGGTATTAATGCAGTTTGTCTAGACCAAGGAGATTTTGGTGACATCTAGACTGAACAGGGTTTTTTGTATAATTTTGGCACTCCCTCGTTGGGGAAGACCCGTTGACCAAAGATTTTCGGGAGATTGCTTCACCCTTCTCGAGTTCGCATGAGTTGGGGCCCAGCTTCGGGCGTCCATCAACGCAACGCCGGGGATCGGCCCTTGCTGTTGTGGGGGTCAAGGGGGCAGCGCCCCTTGAGGGGGGTTTTCGCCCCCCGGAAGAAATTTTTTTATAATTCTTCTCCTAGGAATGGCATAACCCGCCGTTCATAGACAATCAAGGCTTTAGTTATACACGACCCTTTGCTCGGAGGCAATCAGGGTTTTAATTGTACATGATCCCTTGGCTCATAAGCAATTAGCACATCGTCGGACTTTAAAGATTTCTCCACATAGGGAGATTTCCTCTAGATTACACAATTCACAAAAGGGTTATGATGCACGTGGGATTTGTAGCATACCCTCACAACACAACCACAGTTACCACACGAGCACAAAACCCAGGGAGATGGGCCTTCAAAAGAAACACAAGCACCAAACACTCTCTCTGTCTGCGCTCTTCTCTTCCTGCCCTTTTTTCCCCAAACGGACCCCACTGGCGGGTATTTATAGTCTCGAAGGACTCTGGCAGTTACACCCTCCGTCCGGGCCAAAACATGAGATTATGGGAGTGGATCCGGGGCTAAAATACTCCCTTAGGGAGTTGGAACCGGGGCAAATCCCCATGTGGGGGTGGACCCGGTCCAAATCTTTCAAATGGGGGTGGAACCGGGGCAAAACCCCATGGGGAGTGTGGAACCGGGGCAAAACCCCTATATGGGGGCGGAACCGGGGCAAACCCCCCATATGGGGATGAAACCGGTCCAAACCCCTCATATGGGGGTGGACCCATGCTGCCACTAGCCCTTTTGCTCCAGATTGGGTTAATTTTCCCCTTGATTAAAGGGTTGCTATTGCTGCTGTTCACTTGTTTTAGCTGCTGGTGTTACTCCTAGGGACTTCCAGTGCTGCCATTGAGCTGTTGCTGCAGCCCATGAGCTACTGCTGCTCTTGTGTTGCCACTGTTGCTGTTATGTTGCTGCTGCACCACTGCTAATTATGTTAGCTGCTGCTGCTATTTTATTTGATGTGCTGTTGCAGCAATTGTTGTAGTGCTGCCATTGCAGCTGCTATTCTTGTAGTTGCTGCTACCATTGGGCTGCTGCTATTGTGCTGCTAATGTTGCAGCCCTTGAGCTGTTGCTGCTGTTGCAGAGCTGCTGCCATTGGGATTATGTTGATGCTGCTGTTATGTTGCCACTACTGCAACTACTTTAACAATTAGACTTCTGCTCTACCCTTGCTAGCATGTTTTTGCTGATCCTTAATTACCAAACCAATGCATTGCATGCTCACTAGGGTACAATACTTATTTAAGGCATAATCAGCCCTATTTGAACCTTAACCAGACTTCAAACCATGTTTAGGGTGAACCCGGGGCAAAATACCCCCTTGTGGGGTTGGAACCGGGGCAAAACCACCCAAAGGGAGGGTGGACTCGGGGCAAACCCCCAAGGAGGGATGGACCCAGCGTAAACCCCCCAAAAGTGGGTGGATGCAGGCTTTACTACCCCTTATGTTTCAAATTGGGTTAATTTTCCCTTTGATGAAAGGGTTGTGATTGTTGCTGTCCATTTGTTTTAACTGTTGGTGTTGCTCCTGTGGACTGCCCAGTGCTGCTTCTCTGAGCTGCCATTAGCTGTTGTTGCTGCCCTTGGGTGCTGCTGCTGCCATTATGCTGCTAATACTGCAGCTAGTGATGGAAATTCAGGCAGTTTTAAGTTAACATCTGGTACAACTTTAGCCAGGCATCCATCAATAAGTTTAGCAAAAGTAGTTATTGGTGTTAAAGTCAGTGAACCTATCAACTGCTCACCATCACCTAAACCTGGGGAAGCTCCTCCAGTAGCCTGATCCATGGCTAAGAGATGGTCAAGAATCCTCTGTACACAATCAACATTGTATAGAGTTTCCATAGAGTAAGAGAAGGTTGGCATCAACAGGTCTTCCAAGGTAGCTTGGTCTAGCTGCATCCCAATTCGTCTCTCCAAGTTTGACATGCAAGTAGGACTAGCTTCCAAGATCATTGCAGTTCTAAGCAAACCAAAGCATTTTCTGTTCTTCTTCGGAAAGGACTTTTTGCATATAAAGTTAGAGAACCAGCAACACACTCTTGTCTGATTCCACAAGATTCCATGACTGAGATCAACCTCTTCCTTAATGCGGCCTTTTCAGCAACACACAAGGCCAATTTATCAACCCAGTTTCTGAGCTCATGGCTGACAATTTCCTAACAAACTGGCACCGGGATCCTTTACAGCTACACAATGGAATTTAGAACCAGGAATTCTCAACAAAATAGTTGATGACAAGTTTGATGGCAGTCCAACATTCAGGCCAACACATAGAATGGATGCAATAACCATCTGAGTCATGGTTGTTGCCTTATTGGTTTCATATTGTGACATCAACATGAGTCTCGTAAACCATACGAGGACAACTCAGGCTTCTTCTTCTGGGGAAATGCCACTTTTGTTGCACACAGCTGCCAACTTAGTTGTTGCTGCTGATGCTATTAGTCTTGTATTGCTACTGCTGCCATTGAGCTGTTGCTGCCACCCTTGGGTGCTGCTGCTGCAACTGAGCTGCTGCTGCTTCTTTCAGTTGCTGCTACACTAGTTGTGTGCTGCAATTGGGCTGCTGCTGCAGCTATTCTTGCTAGCTGTCGATGTTGCTATTGTGTTGCTGTTGCTGCTGCTCTTGTTAGCTGCTGCTACTATTTTATTTGATGTGCTGTTGCAGCAATTGTTGTAGTGCTGCCATTGCAGCTACCATTTGGCTGCTGCTATCCTCATTGGCTGCTGCTGTCCCCATTGGCTGCTGCTACAGCCCTTAAGCTGCTGCTGCTGCCACTGAGCTAATGCTGCTGCTATTACCTTTGAGCTGCTGCTATTGTTATTATGCTGCTGCTGCACCGCTGCTAATTATATTAGCTGCTGCTGCTATTTTATTGGGCGTGTTGTTGCAGCAAGCTACCATTGGGCTGCTGCTGCTGCCACTGAGCTGCTGCTCTTGTTTTGCTGCAGCTGCTATTGAGTTGCTAATGCCACCATCTGTTAGGATGCTTTTTACCGGCCCTTGATTAAGAAATTATTGCATTGCATGCTAACTAGGGTATAATACCTATTTAGGGCTTAGTCAGCCTATTTAACCCTTAATCAGGCCTCCAAAACCCTCAATCCAGTGCCCAAGGTGAACCCAGGCCAGAATAATAACCCCTAGGGGGTTATAACCGGGGCAACCCCCCCCCCACCTTTGGGGGTGGACCCGGGGCAAACCCCCCAAATGGGGGGTGGAACCGGGGCAAACCCCAAAAGGGGGGTGGACCCGGGTAAACCCCCCCTTTGGGGAATGGACCCGGGGCAAACCCCCATTGGGGGGTGTATCCGGGGCAACCCCCCCCCCCTTTTGGGGGTGGACCCGGGGCAAACCCCCCAAAAGGGGTGGGACCCGGTCCTAAACCCCTATAAAGGGTAGAAAAAGGGAATGGATGGCCCCTATAAATAGCCTATTCATTTATTATTTTTACTTTTTGTGTGTCATTTTCTTTTTGCCTCCAACAGAAGTATAATTGAATTTCAAATTATGTTGAATTGAGATAATTAGACAAAAGTCTTAATTTCTAATTGCCAATTAGGGTGACATTTTGGGATTTTGCCTAATTACTCTTCATTAAATGTAATTAGCAGCATGCTCCCGCCCTAAAGTATTGAATGAAACTTAATTGAGATTCAATTGACGCTAAATTTACCTAATCAGACAAAACCCCCAAATTTAAATCGCTAATTAGGCCTTAATTTGGGGATTTATCCTAATTACTCGGTGTGTAATATAATTAGCAGCATGCTTCCGTCTTAAAGCATTCAATGAAACTTAATTGAGATTTAATTGACGACAAATTTACCTAATTAGATAAAACTCCCAAATTTAAATCGCTAATTAGGTCTTAATTTGGGGATTTACCCTAATTATCCGACATGTAATACAATTAGCATCATGCTCCCGCCCTAAAGCATTCAATGAAGCTTAATTGAGCTTCAGTTGACGTTAAATTTACCTAATTAGACAAAAGCCCCAAATATAAATTGTTAATTAGGCCTTAATTTTGGGGTTGACCTTAATTACTCAGTGTGTAATACAATTAGCAGTATGCTCCCGCCCTAAAGCATTCAATGAAGCTTAATTAAGTTTCAATTGACGCTAAACTTAATTAGATAAAAGTTCTAAATTTAAATGGTTGATGAGGCCCGAATTTGAAGATATATCATAATTAACGTATAAAAACTAATATATTGTAGATAAAACAAAGAAAACTATCAAACAAAGAAAAAAAAATAAAAACTTACAAGATCCTTGAGGAATCTTCAACCCAATGATGTGAACGACGGCGGCGGCGACGGCAACATCTCCTCCCGGCAGTCCCAAGCTCCCCCCTACCCCTCCTCCACCTCTCCTGTCCGGCAGCCCCTCAGATCTCAGATCTGAGGTGTGGGGTGGACTTGAACTCCCCTTAAGAGGGGAGTTTGCATCCGGTTTCCCCCTGTTTCGGGCGTATTGGGCCGAAATGCCCGAAACCGGAATCGGTTTGGTCCGACTTGAAATATTATTTTTTTAGTTTCGGACCAGCTACAGTGAGCAGGTCCGGTTTCGGATTGTTTCGGCCGAAACTACCATCCATGGGTTAACAATTCATGATATTGTCTGACTCTGCTTCTGTATCCCTTCATAATATCACTTGTTCTTTCAATGTCTATCAGATTTTGATAACTTTTACAGTCTTTGACCTTTAAGAAATGTTTTATAGTTTGACCACAAAAGATAGTTTGTCTTAGTAGCTTTCTGTATACTGTGATGCCTTTCATAATTGTTCATGTTGTAGATATGCTGAAGTATCTCTGATTTGAAATGGTATGTTGTTGAGTCTATTCTGATGCTTCTAAATGCAGGTATATGGTTCAACTTCTAAATCTAGTATTTCCAAGCTTGGCTGCTCCTGCACTTCATAATTCAGGTTTTGCGGTGAGTTCAGTTCATTGTTCTATCACAGTTTTTTACTTTAGAACTGATTTTCTTCTACCTAAATTTGTTATGTCTTCCTTCTTTAGATCCTGTATGGTTGTTCATGCTTGACTATTAGTAAGGCTATGTCTGTTTGGTTAGTTTTGTTATTGACCCTTTTTTCAAAAATTCTTCCAGGGTTCATGCTCACGTATATGGCAGAGAGACTCATATTGGGATGCCCGGCCTTCTTCTCAAAGGTAATATGATTAAATGGATTATTTTCTGTCATATTTTTATTTGTCATAGTCACTGACTTTAATTTTAAAACTTACATGCAGCAATGAGTATCCACTTTTCATTCCTCGTCAAAACTTCTGCTCTTCCACCGGCGAGAACTCATGGTCTGATAGAAGTGCGAGTAATTTTGGTGTAGCATCAGTGGAGTCTGTGAGGAAACCATCCTTGGATGCAGCTGGCGGCAGTAGCTTTAACTATTCTTCTGCTTCTCCACACACTGTTGAGACTCACAAAGACTTGCAGAAAGGGATATCACTACTGAAGAAAAGTGTCGCATGTGTTACAGCTTATTGTTATAACTCGTTATGTTTGGATTTACCATCCGAGGCTTCTACTTTTGAAGCATTTGGAAAGCTGTTAGCTACCCTATCTTCTTCAAAGGAAGTCCGATCTGTTTTTTCCTTGAAGATGGGAGGCCCAAGGTAATTATGATTGTGCTTCATGCTTTGACTTGATATAATTTGTTGGTCTCACACTTATCACTGAACAAAATCTTTTAAACATGAAACTAGTTAGAATGTGCTCGGTCTATTATATAGTATAGCCGACTCTTTATATTCAAACCCAGTTTGCATACCCTTGGTCAAATATTCAATGCCCTTAAAGAAAGTTATCTTTGTAGTTGTTGAACCCCACAAAATTCGTAATTTCTGATAATTACAGTAAATTTCAGAAATTAAGATGCTTTATGATCTGACATGAAGCGATGCTCAACCATCGCTCTCATGGGCATTTCATCGAACACAAGAAGGGCGGTACAAAGTCTTGCACACTCGCTCTACAAAGTCAAGTCTTCAACTCCAAAGTCTACACTTAGACATTGTATAAAATGCCTGGCGGGCGGCATAAGGGCACGTAATTATTTAAAGTTCACGTTAAGTCGAATATGACGAGTGGACATTTTTTCAAACACCAGACAGGCGGTGTGAAATTATGCACCAAGGGGCTTAAACCCCCACAAGATTAAGTTTTAAATGTCATTGGAATATTTCCATGGCCTTGAACAAATTTGTCATTACCCCGGAGTCAAGGGACAGCAAACCGGCGTCTAGGGAGCATAACAAACAAACAAAAAAAGCATCACGTGTCCTTTGCTGCGAGGAAGGTAGAAAAGATAAAAAAAATCCCAGAATAGGAGCCTTTTTTTGGCTGCACAAAAGGGAGGGAGGGGGAGCCGCCCTCTCCCTCTTCCCTCTCATCTCTACCTGCACCGGGGGGAGCCCTCCCCCTTCCCGGCCTTGCTGCACCAGGGGGAGCTCCCCCGGGCCTGCTGCACCGGGGGGAGCTCCCCCCCGGTCCACCTGCACTGGGGGAAGCCCCCCCCCTCCCCCGGTCCACCTGCACCGGGGGAAGGCCCCCCCGGGCCTGCTGCACCGGGAGGGGGCTCCCCCCTTTCTCCGCCTAGGCACGCCACCGGGGGAGATTTTTCTATATTTTCAGAGAGAGGGAATTGATATATGATCTATTTGAAGCTGCCACCCCTCCTTCGTGCTGAACCACCGGGGATGGTCTAGAATGGGGAGAGGAAGAGATGGGGAGATGAAGGGTCAAAGAACTCATCCCTACCATAATCCACCGGAGGATGCACCCCACTTGACATCCTCCTACCACTATAAAAGGAGGAGGTTGGCTACATTCGGAGAGGAGGAAAAAAGAGAAAGATGGCGCAAGAACTTGGAGGAACCGCATAGGAACACCAAAAAGCTTTCAACTCCAAGATCTTCTAAAAGCACTTGGTGGCTTGAAGATTTCAAGATATTTGGTTGCTTGGGATAATGATCTTTTGATCCTCAAAGTTGATGGAATGAAGATGGAACCATACAAATTTTATAAATAGTCAAAGTCCATGAAGAAACTTGGGAAATTATGAGAAATACCTTCTACTATCCAAAAAATGCAGAAATACCTTTTACTGTTCAGAAATTGCAGAAATACCTCCGATAGCGGAAAATTGCAGAAATGTCCCTGATAGCGGGAAAAATATAGAAATACCTCTGATAGCGAAAAAATTGTAGAAATACCCCCGATAGTGGAAAATTGCAGAAATACCCCCGATAGTGGAAAAATTGTAGAAATGCCCTCAATAGTGGAAAAATTCCAGAAATGCCCTCGATAGTGGAAAAATTGCAGGAAAAATTACAGAAATGCCCTCGATAGTGGAAAAATTGCAGGAAAAATTACAGAAATGCCCCCGATGGCAAGAAAATTACTCAAATGCCCCCCGATAGTTGAAAAATTGTAGAAATCTCCCGGATGAAGGAAAACTTGTAGAAACACCCCTGGTTGTGGGAAAATTACAGAAATACTTCCATTTGTGGGGTCTCAAAATTATGAAAATATCCTCATTTTGGTTTATGCCGTTTGCACGACTCGGTGGAGCGGGACCACGCCCCTTCTTTGAAGCAGTGTGCGCTCTCCTAGGTTCGGTTTATGGCTAACTATCCAAATCCATATATCTTTTCATGGAGTCCTGAGAAGTCAAGAAATTAAGATAAGGAATACTCGAGAAGTCAAATGACAGAGTTATTCCCGATAAGTCCAGAAATGAAGACAAGGAATACCCAAGAAGTCGAATGACGGGGTTATTCCTGAGAAATCAAGAAATTAAGATAAGGAATACCCAAGAAGTCAAATGACGGGGTTATTCCTGATAAATCAAGAAATTAAGATGAGGAATATCCAAGAAGTCAAATGACCGCGTTATTCCCGAGAAGTCAAGAAAATAAGATAAGGAATACTCGAGAAGTCAAATGACGGGGTTATTCCCGATAAGTCTAGAAATGAAGACAAGGAATATCCAAGAAGTTGAATGACAGGATTATTCCAGAGAAATCAAGAAATTAAGACAAGGAATACCCAAGAAGTCAAATGACGGGGTTATTCCTGATAAATCAAAAAATTAAGATGATGAATACCTAAGAAGTCAAATGGCCGGGTTATTCCCGAGAAGTCAAGAAATTAAGACAAGGAATACCCAAGAAGTCGAATGACGGGGCTATTTCCGAGAAGTCAAAAAATTAAAGGAATACCCAGGAAGTCGAATGACGGGTCTATTTCCGAGAAGTCAAAAAAATGAAGACGAGGAATACCTAGGAAGTCGAATGACGGGGCTATTTCCAAGAAGTTAAGAAATGAAGTTAGGTGCGCTCAGGAAGTCAAACGATGGAGCGATCTCGAAGAAGTTAAGAAATGAAGTCAGGTGTGCCCAGGAAGTCAAACGACGGAGCGGTCTCGAAGAAGTCAAGAAATGTCAAATATGTTCTGAAAAGTCAAAAGTAATGGGAATGCCCAAGCAGTCAGGAAGTGACAGGGCTATTTCCGAAAAAGGGTGGAAACACCCAGAAAGAGTAAAAAATTCCAAGAACATCCCAATATTTGGGAAAGCTGCAGAAATACCATGATGGAGGAAAATTATAAATATACCCCGCCTCAGGCAGAAATATTCGTTGTGGACACCAAGCCGACTTAAGGGTCCGATCACAATCAAAAGAGTGATCATGATCATGAAGCAACTCCGAGGGACCAACAATGATCATCCTGGCGATCCAACAATCCTTGTGATGGAATTCAAATTCAACCGTCCGATCAGGAGACAAAAGTATCCTCAATGGCCCGATCAGGACGAAAGTAAATTCAAATGTCCAAATACAGACGAAAGCAAATTCAAAAGCTCTGATTGCAACCAGATGTAATCCCGAAGACCCAATTACACAATTGAGACTATATGTAAATGTCTTAAAGGACCGATTGAAATTCATAGTACATACGTCCCAAGAAATGAAGTCTCCAAATTTCATTGCAAGAGTATGTACCCGTCATAGGCGATAATCAAGATCATTTATGTCACAACAAATAGAGGCAAAAGACGTTCTTTGACAGTTAATCAAAGGTGTTCGGATTTGTCCGATGTAAATTAACACCGACGTCGGTCGGTGAGGAAAGGTCCTGTACACGAACCCTAAATCGTCTGATAAACTCAAAAGCGCGGAATTGACAAATGTGCCTAAATATACGCATATTCATCCAACTAAATTAGATGTCCGAAAGTTCTGCGTGTAAAACAGTAAGTTCACTTTCTTCTGAAAGTGATGTTAAATATTCAATGCCCTTAAAGAAAGTAATCTTTGTAGTTCACTTTCTTCTGAAAGTGAAACTGTGTGGAAACTGTGTCGATTACTTCCTTTTTGTGACATCTGAAATAAGTATATGCCAGACTTCCAGTGTTGTCACTGAGATTGTATAGTAGAGATGGAAGTTGTACAATGTTTGATATGGACTCGAATAGTAATTTTTTTCAACCATTGTGATATTCGTAACGTCATGTTGTTTTGAGATATTAGTCCAAGCAAAGAGGACCTGATACTGTTCCCGTCAGTTTTCCACCTATGGCAGATGCCCATTTATTTTCCCTTGTGGTAGAATCATATATCATCATGTACATGAAAAAAAAGTGGACAGCCACTGAACTGAATATTGACGTATGGTGATCATATTGCACTTTTCTTGACTCCCCTAATGATTATTGATATCATATGATAATCATCCCTGCCCTTTTCTTCGTCAGATCTGGTAAGCAAGTTCCACTATTGAACAAGTCAATATGGCAGGTAAATTCTGTCATTTCATCTGGCAGTCTGGCGGACAGTGCACATACGGCACAATTTATGGTAAGAACCTTGGACGTGATCATGCAATAGTTTGGCTTCTCCCTTGTATTTCATAATATGTTCTAAAGCTTGACTTCCCTATCTCCTTGTTATGCTTCGCAGAGACAGCACAATCTTCTTCACAACAATCTTTCAGATTCTGCTCCTAGTTTTCTTTTCACTGCTGAGATAACCGAGTCCGGAAAATGTGAGAGCCTTGTTGAAGGATGGGATATTGTGGAACATCCCACTTTCCCGCCTCCACCATCCCAGGCCGAGGACATTGAGCACTGGACACGAGCCATGATCATTGATGCTACAAAGAGATAGGAGCAAAATTGATTTTTCGAGGGTTCTTGGAAGTGTGCATAATGCTCTTCTAGCTTTTCTTGTAAATGTGTATTATTTCTTGTATGTCAAAGGCATAGGTTAAGCCTACTAATTCTTTACGTCAATGCTATTGTTCTTTTTGAAAAGACTGAGAACACTATGCCAAATCCAGATCCAGCAGTGCCAGGTGCCGTATGGTCTACAAACCCGCATTATCATATATTGGAAGTTCCAACTAGAGGATACGCCTTATGCCAAGAGTGAATGAGTTCTTTGATTACCGTCAGACTTCCCGTCTTTAAAGATTTCCGTTGGTTTTTTATCAGGTACTGGAACAGTTTTAACCATGAGAACTGTAATGTTAAACTAGCCTTCATTTATGCCAGTCATCCACACTTGGCGATCGTTCTTGAATTACATGCGTTAGCAGTCATTACTTTCTTTTGGGCCGGGTGTGTTAGGTATTAACGTAGTTAGCCATTATGTGCTTGTTATTTTTTTTTTAGAAATATGTTCCCTTCTAGTTAGAGGCTTGTCGGAATTATGTGCCGTAGCTCTGAGCCCTGTTTGTAACAATGATTGAAAAGTATAAATAGAAGAAAGGGGTGGCCAGAGAAGGCCATCGGATTAACCCAAAACTCTGTTCTCTTTTCTCGTTCCCTTTGGTTCTTCCATGTTCTTAGTGGTAGTGTTCGTAGTTTATCACGTTCCTCCTGTTATTAGTTTAGAATTCTCTTAATTCCAGCTTTAGCCAACGTTTGAGGCGTCTACCTGCGATCCCCTGTTCTGCTTGCAATCCCCTGTTTTTACCTGCAATACACTCACGGTGGCTATGGAGCTCGGATCAACCATCTACAGCAGTCGATGATCCACTATAGATCCCCTGTTCTGCTCGCGATCTCCTGTTTTTGTCTGCAATACACTTGACGGTGGCCATGGAACTCGCAACGGCTATCTCCAGCAGTAGTTGATCCGCTACAAATGGTGTCTGAGTCCACTCCGAGTATTGTCTCGTCTTCGTCTTTGATGGTACGTGAGGATCTTCCCCCCTTCAAGATCCTAATCGCAAACATCACCACTAGGTGTGCTTCTATTCGTGAGGAACTCTCGGCTCTGAACTCCCAACTTGAATGGCGTGCTGATCAGGTACAGGCGTCTAACCCTCGCAAGGTTCCGTTCTCAGGTTGTTCTTGGCTCTATTATGAATGATTCTTGTTCATCTTTTCATCTTGGTTCATCCATATCCACTCCTGTTCATCTAAGTCACTAGGCTTCCCAATCTATCATGGTAGTTATGATTCCTTTGTATGGACAAAGAAAACAAATACTTATTTCTCTTTCCATCACACCACAATAGGCCATAAGATCGACAATGCTTCTTTCCACCTACAGGGTAAAGCTTTAGATTAGTATTGTAGCTTTTTTACTTCAAGACCTTTCAGTTTCTTGGTCAGACTTAGTTGAATAACTACATTCTCATTTTAGATCTACCATTAATCGTCGCAAGATTCCAAATCTTTGGGCTGTACATAGTGGTAATGCATCTCAGAAAGCGTTCTTAGTGGATGGGCATTTGATTATAACGACGCTTCAAAGAAATGTCAAGGGAATCAGGACACTTTATTTCTGCATCTGTCCCCTGTGAACTTGGCGAGGAAGATTATAGTTTTCTCACTGGAGATGTAAATGTAGCAACTCCATCATCACTCTTGGTGGGGGATAAACCTTCTACATTTCCTCCTCCAGCATACTGTTCCAATCCTCGTCCTATAATCTTCTAATTCTGACGTTCTTGTTGATGCTCCAGTTGCTTTTCTTGATCATGTCGTTGATACCCCAACTGACCCCTAAGACAGAGGATGTTGGAATCTTAGTTGATGGAGAGATTGTTATGGCCAAATCTGGGGATGCTATTGTGGTATTTGATTCCTCGGTTGAATCAGAAAATGAGCCTGCAGCAGAACTTATTGTTGCTACTACTGCAACATTTAGTTCCCAGTCTTCGCAAATGCCTGCACAGGTGCCTCGCCTACCACCCATACCACTGCCCTGTACACAAAGCTGCAACAGGGTGACTGGGCAGCCTGAGGAATGTGGATTTGTGGAGTTTTGTGTCCCATCCAGCTGCTGAAAGAATCCTGCAGACATACAATAGACCACATGCCTGGAACAGAGCAAACTTTTAGGTTGAAGGGGGCCTCCTTTGGCGTGGACAAGCATCCTGATGCTAGACTGGAGCATTCTATCTTTGTGGGGGACTTGACAGCTGATGTCACAGACTACTTGTTGCAAGAGAACATTAGAGCTCAGTATCCTTCAGTCGGAGGTGCAAAGGGTGTGACTGATCCTAACACTGGGAGGTCAAAGGGTTATGGATTTGTTCAATTTTCTGATTCTATCTTTGTGGGGGACTTGACAGCTGATGTCACAGACTACTTGTTGCAAGAGAACATTAGAGCTCAGTATCCGTCAGTCGGAGGTGCAAAGGGTGTGACTGATCCTAACACTGGGAGGTCAAAGGGTTACGGATTTGTTCAATTTTCTGATGAGACAAAGAAACCGTGGCATGACAAAAATGGAGTTTACTGCTCCACTAGGCCTATGCGGATCAGTGCAACCATGCCAAAGAAGACCACTGTTTTTAGTAAATCCTCAGTCGTGCCTCCACCATGAACTCCTCAACTTCATGTTTGTGGCCATGTCCACTCAGCTTCGTTCTTCACCAATTCAGGGACCGGGTGATGTTCATCCACTTATCCATGCACAAGGGTCCAAGAAAGTGCCCATATCTGTTCTGTGCTTTGTAGATTGTTGGTCAACTATATTACCAAACAATGCCTCGTTTTAGTTGCTCTAGCTATCCCATTTTCTCATAAGAGATGCAGCCTGGTGTTCTACAAAAGGTCAGTTCTGCAGCTTGCTAATTTTGTACCATTCCCATGTTATACTTTCAATTACCTTGTCAGTTCAAGTGCTGAAGGCTCAAGAAATCTGTTGGGAGACAACAGCCCACTATTGCTGCTTATCCTCATTCACTACCAGAAATGTGTGTTGGTGGGTGGGCCTGTAGATACACATGGCAAAGTGGATGCTGCCTCGTACATTCCTTCAAAGGACAATGCATATTTTTTTTTGACAACCCTTACTGCAGGGCATTAGAAAATGCTCGGGATATCGAATTTGATCACCTAGATGTTGAGGGGAATGGATAGTGTGGAACGGCAAAATTTCTGAAGGATGTAGATGACTATCTGATGAGTTCTGTATTTGTTTTTCAATGTCGCCCACCGCCTGAGCGGCCGCCTATTGTTCATTCACTGGACGCTTGGAAGGCCAAGACATGCTATAGGTTCAATTGGTGCTTTCACGTTTTTCTTTCATTCTGCTCGACCTCAAGGACAAGGTCAATTTTTAAGGGGAGAGTATTGTTAGGTATTATTAGTCGGTATATACTCGTTATTTTTGGTTAGAAATCTGTTCCAATCTAGTTAGAGACTCGCCGGAATTATGTGGCATGGCTCTGATACCTGTTTGTAGCAATGATTGAGAAGTAGAAATAGAAGAAAGGGGCGGCCAGCATCGGATGGACCCAAAACTCCATTCTATTTTCCCATTCCCTCTGGTTCTTCCATGTTCTTTTAGGCCATGTTTGCTAACCGGGCAGGGTTAGCGTAATCGACCCTGGTTAGTATTTATGTGTGTGAGAGGAGAGTGTGGGCCCCCCGAAACTCCTCTCTTGTCGGTTGCGCTAACCTCCCGATGATTCTGATAACAAAGCGGCCCCTAGTGTTCTTAGTTTATCCCGCTCCTCCTGTTATTAGTTGAGAATTCTCTTAAGGGCCAGTTTGTTATCAACCCTGAGATTTCTCACCCGATGAGAGAGGAATGTGGGGGCCCACACTCCCCCTCACACACATTCATCTTAACCGGGGTCTGGCACTGTGTTCGACCCTCAGGAGTAGAACATGATATCCAACCGAAAAATAAAGCGGCCCAAATTCCAGGTTTAGCCAGCGTTTGAGACTTCTGCCTGCAACCCCCTGTTTTTGCCTGCAATACACTCGACGGCGGCCATGGAGCCAGGAGCGACCATCTGCAACAGCAGCTGATCCGCGAGAGAGTCGAACCCAAGTAGCTTAACGGCCGGAGAAAATCCCCTCTCTAAGAGGTTGATAGTTTCCCGGAGCTCCGGCCTGGTTCAGTTTGCCACTCCCCGTACTCTGTAAACAGATGTAAAAATCGGATCACATTAGGTGATTGAAATAGATGATCATCTCAGGCATTAAATGTCACTTTGATAAAGGGGTGGGTTAGGAGAGAGTAAGTCATCCCGGGTGACTCACCCCTAACCCATCTTAGACATTGGCGAAGCCAAGGGGGGGCAATTGCCCCCCCTTGACTTGGGTAAAATTGTTGATTTGTTTCATTTTTCCCTCATCTCTGGTGGGTTTTTCGGGCCCATTAGATGTCTATCCATGCTGAATATTTAGGTTTTACGATTAAGTTAAAATATCTACTGATGGTGGATATTTATCACCCATATTCATTGGTTGGTTGTTTATTCGTAAATCGACGATGTAGATTTTCTTTTGTAAGATAGAAACTTAAAAGAGGTAAAAGAGGACAAAAGCAGCACAATAGAATCGTAAAAGGATATTACGACTGTGGGCTGAGAAACTTTATCTGTAGCTATGTAGGGTTGATTTTTGATGGTTGAGTAGAAATAAAAAAAAGCTATCGGGCAGAGCACAGGGTTAATTTGTAGGCTTGTAATAAGTATCTCCGATCCGCACGTCCGCCCCCCCACACCCCACTCCACTTTGAGGAGCTTCTATATCAATACGATGAGTTTTTCCCCTTGCTCAGTTCTCTTGTTATCTATTTGGTGACTTTTGCTGAATCATAGGGCTTTACCATGGGGCTTTATTTTAGGAAGATATTTCATTCAGGACTTTGATTTTATCTTTCTTTTTAATTCTTATTTCGTGTATTTTCAATCACTAGGATTTTGCATATCTCAATAACTTAACTTGGTTCTTCCTCTCAGTTATTCTTATTTGTGATTTATTATCTCGATTATATAATACAAAGCCAGCTCCCACTCGTTGGAAACACTGCACTTGATTTTGAAGGTGAATCAATTTTTATGGTGATCAATGGATGAATGATAATTTTGTGACATATATTGAGAAGGAGATATTTGAGAATATTGACAATGAGACAATAATATAACACTTTCAGAATATGAAGACCCGTCGTGGACAACTCATTTGTAAAATATCTTCTACTTGAATATAAATAAATAATTTTTATTATATTAATTTTATTTTACCACCCCCCTCTTTTAAATATTTCTAACTCCGCCACTGATCTCAGATGACTCTAGTTAAGATAAAAAGAGTCAAATCAAGATTAAGTCATCTAATCTAGAGTAACTCACCCTTACCCGATTTATCTTTTTATCAAAGTGACCACAAACCCTTATCTGACACAAGGATAATCTAAAGTTATCGTGCTTTCGTGCATGCGCGGGTGTGTTGTCAGAAGTGACCTCTACACGCTACTCCGTGTCATGCACGGAAAGGAAAACACGTAGAAAGGGCAACATCCGGAAGAAAATCATTGTAGGGCATCGTCCAGACCAAGACGTCAACGAAGTTATTTGGCAACCAAAACATATCAAGGTATAAATATCTAATGAAGGGGTAAATGATCGGTGAACGGTTGACGTCTACCTGGCCCCCTCCCTGCCCGGATAAGAGAAAAAAGAGTGGAATTGATCGTTTTTCCTCCACTGGGTCATTTGGTTTGACGTAAAATACTACAAATCGCTGCATGGTGTCATATTTCATGCATCATGACATTTTGCAATGTTTCACGTCAGATCAAACAGCCCCTACGGCACAAAGTTCAACGTCTTCCAACCATGTTTTTTGCAAGACAGTTCAAAAAGGAACATCTCCAGTCTCACTGACCACTCTGATCGGCCAAAATAAAAAAGAGGCTACGTGAATTATCCTGATAAAACTCTATTATATGTATGAATGTGTCAGAATTATCCATTTCAATGTCGAAATTGCCTCCAGTACAGTAGCACAGTTGACATATGTGCTTGTGATCATGGGAATTTCTTCCCCTGGTATCCATGAGATGATTTTAAAGAATATATTTTTACATAAATAAAAAGTCACAAGGCTATTCGTGTAGAAATACCAATAAAAGATCACTCCAACATGGAAAGTCCTGTCCAGATTGAATATTCTCAGAGACTTCATAGAACTCTCGGTAACACCATGTACATACCAATTTCCTCCGGCCGATGATAAGAAGAATGCATGTGACAACGGGCAACAGTAAAGGCTGAAATGATAGATGAGGAACCATTAACACACTACTCACGTGATTACACGGAACTTTACACAAAAGGAAACTGAAAACTAAACCTCATTTGCCTCACCCGATTCAGAAAATGGGTGTTGTCAAATGCATCTCTGCACCACAATGTAGATGTCTGGATCAGAGCTACAGAAGCCCAAGTGTCTTTAGCTGTTGAACATGCTCAGCAGGAAGCGGCGGCGGGCACCAGTTTCCGCCTGTCATCTCTCCATCAACATCCACCACCATGTATTCCTAATTTGCATTGAAGGACAATTAGCTATGATGTGACTTTCAAAAAACTAGCTATGATGTAAGAATGAAATCAAAGAATGTGTGCCGTTACATTGTCTTATGACCAATATGGGACAAGGAAACATCACCATGACAAACAATTTCTTATTATCTTTTCATCATGCCAACAACCAGATATGAAGGCCCCATTTCAGTCTACTTGGCAGTGACTTCTTCCTAGCTTGGCCACGCCATTCTCAACGTGAGTTCTCTTCAAATCCCATACAGCATTATTTCTGCTTCTACCTGACTCCTACTTAAATGGATCTTTGTTCGAAGTTAACCACCACCACCCTTCCCGGGGAACGCACAGCCCCAATATCTGATGTTGTCTTCCATTTCCAGACCATCACAAGATTGACATAATCACTTTTATAGGAATTACACATCCCACAGAGTTGCTCTAAATATGTTCTTTCTTTAATGGGTCTTTTGCAAATAAACCACTGTAAAATTGAAATGGCAAAAAAACCATGTCTGAAAATACATTAGCAAAGATATCCTTACTTTTGTCTAAATAATGCACAAATATCATCGCGGTTAACTTCCATCAACGGAAAGACGAATATTCTTCAAAGATATGAATATTCCTTTTATTTTGCAATGAAATGACTACAATACCCCTCTCAAACCTCAAATTTCCCACCCTTATCAAAAGAGAGATATGAGAGAGATGGAGAGAAGATAGAGAATGAGAAAGAGGTGGAGCCGGAGGTGACTTCCCCCTCTAACACTGGCAACCCACCCAGTGGGTGTGAGTAGCACAGAGGAGAGAGAGAGAGTGTGTGTGTGTGTGTGTGTGAGAGAGAGAGAGAGAGAGAAGGGGGCCAATATTGATGCCGTTCCAGAGAACGGGGTGGTTGGCGAGCACCCGGCAATCTAGTGTGAAGTGGAGGGTGAGGGTACCCTATGAGAGAGAGAGAGAGAAGGGGGCGGGAAGAGGGAGAGAGAGAGAGAAGGGAGCGGTGTCGATGCCGTTAAACACCAACTGCAAGGTCCACAGTGCCGGGGAAGTGGAACCCCAGCGCGGCGACGAAGATGGAGGCGTGGATGAAGTTGGAGAGGTTGTTGTGAGCCAACGATAGCACTTGGAGCTTGGGGATCTCGCCGATGGCCGCCGGAGGATGTCGTGGAGGGCCTTCCCTCGCAGACTGATGTGTAGCAACCATGAGCAATTAGCAAGGACCGCTGGGAGTGTCACCTAGTTCCCATCCAGCGATAGGTAAACGAGGCCCTACAGTTGCCCAATGCTGTCCAGCACCATCCCCCAAAGGCGATTGAAGAAGAGATAGAGCATTTGGAGCCCCTACATGGCGGAGATGTTGGCGGGATCTCGTCAGAGAAGCCATTGGAGGAGGTCCATGCTAGAGTGTGGAGTCAGAACTCTTTCATTCGTGCGCCATTGCACGGGATCACACTCTGCCTCTGTAACACATCCACTGCTTCAGGGGAGCATTCGCTGCTCCAAGGGAGCATCCTTCAGTCGCTGGAGAGCAATCGCTGCTCCAGGGGAGCATCTTCAGTGCCAGGGAAGCATTCGTTACTCAAGGGGAGCATATGCTGTCCGGGTCTAGCAGGGAAGCACATGCTGTCACTGGAGGGCATTTATTATCCCAGGAGAGCATCACTGGCGTCAGGGAAGCATGCATTGCGGGTTCAAGGCAAGTCGATATCACTTGGGATGCGTCGACCTTGTCTTGGCAATGCGTCGACCTTGCCTTGGCAATGCTTTGATCTGTCTGATGGTGGGGGAGCATCTGCAGTCGCTGGAGGACATACTCGGTCCCAGGAGAGCATCCGGGGGGATAGACGAGCATGCGCGACTTATGTATCCCGGAAGAGGGTTTCTGTTTAACCGGGGTATTATTGTCTTTAATATCCTGACTAATGACGCCTTAATCTCCTAGTATAAAAGGATGGGCTCTCTCATTGTATTGTAACAACAACTGAAGCCTGTGATTATCTAGTGGAATCCTGTTGCGGCCGTGGATGTAGGAAGGCATCTTGCCTCCGAACCACGTAAAAATCCATGTGTGTTCTTGTGTGATTCTTTTTTCTCTTCTTCTATTCTTTCCTTATTTCTCTGTTCTGATCTCGTGCGTGGATCGTAAGAAAGAGAGTCGCCGTCTGGTTTGTTTCACCCTGTTCTGGGTACTCCGGTTCTATTCCCCAACAACTGGTATCAGAGCCTTGTTCTGGTTCGAGGGAGTAGTGGGAGTAATGGCGGCAGATGAAGGAAAGGTAAGGATCGACAAGTTCAATGGCAAGGACTTCGGTTTCTGGAAGATGCAGATCGAAGACTACTTGTATCAGAAGAAGCTGCATGAGCCGCTTCTTGGAACGATGCCGGAAGGGACGAAGAAAGAAGATTGGGATCTACTAGATAGACAAGCACTCGGAGTTATTCGCTTGACGTTGGCCAGAAACGTCGCCTTCAACATCGTGAACGAGAAGACCACGGCAGGATTGATGAAGGCGCTATCAAATATGTATGAAAAGCCCTCAACTTCAAACAAGGTATATTTGATGCGTCGCTTATTTAATCTGAAGATGGCCGAAGGTGCTTCTGTTACAGACCACATCAATGAATTCAATGTGATTACAACTCAGTTGAGTTCTGTAGAAATAAACTTTGATGATGAGATTAGGGCCTTGATTCTTTTATCCTCCTTACCTGAAAGTTGGGGTGCAACTGTGACGGCTGTAAGTAGTTCTTCTGGTTCTAGCAAATTGAAGCTTAATGAGGTACGAGACTTGATTCTAAGCGAAGATATTCGCAGAAGGGAATCCGGTGAAGTCTCAGGTTCTGCTTTGAATATAGAGAGCAGGGGAAGAACAAAACAGCGGGATCAAAATAGGAGCAGATCCAAGTCCAAGAAAAGGAGTCAGTCTAAGCCCCGCGGAGATGGCTGTTGGAATTGTGGTAAGAAAGGACATTTGAAAAGGGACTGTAGGCTCCTGAAGAAAAAGAATCAGAGTCAGAAACAAGAAGAAGATTCTGTGAATGCTACGACAGAAGAGGTCCATGATGCACTTATCATAAGTGTTCATAGTCCCATTGAATCATGGATTCTAGACTCCGGAGCATCCTTCCACTCTACCTCACATAAAGAAAGTTTACAAAATTATGTTGCTGGAAACTTTGGGAAGGTTTATCTTGCTGACGATGAGCCATTAGACATTGTGGGGAAGGGTGATGTTCAGTTAAAGACAGCAAACGGGACTATGTGGAATTTGAAGAATGTCAGACATATTCCAGGTTTGAGAAGAAATTTGATCTCCATTGGTCAACTTGATGATGAAGGATATGTCACTACCTTTGTTAGTGGGTGATGGAAAATAACCAAAGGTGCCATGGTTATAGCACGAGGTAACAAGACTGGAACTCTTTATATGACTGCAAACAACAAAGATACAGTGGCAGTGGCAAAGTCAGAAGTTGAATCCAAGACTTGGCATTGCAGACTTGGACACATGAGTGAGAAAGGAATGAAGGTGCTGGCAGCAAAAGGGAAGTTGGGTGATTTGAAGTCCATAGACATTGGGCTATGCGAAGACTGTATCTTCGGAAAGCAGAAAAGAGTCACTTTCTCCAAAGTTGGAAGAAGTTCTAAGCCAGAAAGGTTAGAACTTGTACACACAGATGTGTGGGGACCAGCTCCTGTTCGATCTCTTGGAGGCTCACTCTATTATGTCACATTCATCGATGATTCTACTCGGAAGGTATGGGTTTATTTTCTTAAAAATAAATCTGATGTTTTCTCTACCTTTGTCAAGTGGAAGGCAGAAGTGGAGAATCAAACCGGCGCAAAGATCAAGTGTCTGAGGTCTGACAATGGTGGAGAATACAGCAGCAAGGAATTCAAAGATTTATGTGCACTGCATGGTATTCGTATGGAGAAAACAATTCCAAATACTCCACAACAGAATGGGGTTGCTGAACGCATGAACAGAACCCTGAATGAGAGAGCTAGGAGCATGAGATTACATGCTGGCCTACCGAAGACCTTTTGGGCAGATGCTATCAGCTGTGTAGCTTACCTGATTAATAGAGGACCTAGTGTTCCTCTAAATGGTGAGATACCAGAAGAGGCTTGGACCGGTAAGCAGGTAATTCTTTCACACTTAAGGGTATTTGGTTGTGTTTCATATGTGCATATTGATTCCAATGACAGAGATAAGTTGGACCCCAAGTCAAAAATGTATTTTTTCATTGGATATGGTTCTGATGATTTTGGATACCGTTTCTGGGATAATGAGAATAGGAAAATCATTAGAGAAAGGAATGTTATATTCAATGAGAATTTATTATACAAGGATAGATCTGTGATGAAATCTGAAGATGCATGTCAAGAATCTCAGAAATCTGAACATGTTGAGTTGGAGAAAATTTCAGAAGATGATGTGTTGAAGGGATTTCAAGGAAATCCTGAAAACACTGTAGTGCAACCAGAGTTTATCACACCCGAGGTTCAACCAAGAAGATCAAGCAGATTGCCTAAACCGACTGAGCGGTTTTCTCCTTCTTTGTACTATTTGTTGTTGACTGATGCTGGTGAACCTGAGTGTTTTGATAAAGCTACGCAGGTGGAAGATTCTATCAAGTGGGAGTTGGCAATGAAAGATGAGATGAACTCCTTACACAAGAATAAAACTTGGGTGTTGACTGAACTACCACCTGGCAAGAAAGCTTTGCACAATAAATGGGTTTATCGGATAAAAGAAGAACATGATGGCAGCAAGAGGTACAAAACAAGGTTGGTTGTGAAAGGCTTCCAACAGAAGGAAGGTATTGATTATACTGAAATTTTCTCTCCAGTTGTCAAGCTAACTACCATTAGACTGGTGTTGAGTATTGTTACTACTGAAAACCTACACCTAGAACAACTTGATGTTTAGACTGCTTTCCTCCATGGCAATTTGGAGGAGGATATCTATATGGCACAACCGGAAGGTTTCCATGAACATGGTAAAGAAAATCTTGTTTGCAAATTAAACAAAAGTTTATATGGTCTGAAGCAAGCCCCCAGACAATGGTACAAAAAGTTTGATGGATTTATATGTAACAATGGTTTCATTAGATGCAATATGGACCATTGTTGTTATCTGAAGAAGTTTGATAATTGTTACATCATACTACTGTTGTACGTGGATGATATGCTAATTGCAGGATCAAGCATGACAGAGATTAACAATCTGAAAATGCAATAATCAAAGGAATTTGCTATGAAGGACTTAGGAGCAGCAAAGCAAATTCTTGGGATGAGAATTGCGAGGGATAGAACAGCTGGTATTGTGAAGTTATCTCAAGAAAGTTACATCCAGAAGGTGTTGAGCAGGTTCAACATGGAAGATGCAAAATCAGTTAACACCCCTCTAGCAAGTCACTTCAAGCTGTCTAAAAGGCAGTCACCAAAGTCTGCTGAAGAATGTGAGTCCATGAAGAAAATTCCTTATGCATCAGCTGTAGGAAGTCTGATGTATGCCATGATTTGTACCAGGCCGGACATAGCACATGCAGTGGGAGTTGTGAGCAGATATATGGCAGATCCGGGCAAGCAACACTGGGAGGCAGTGAAATGGATTCTGAGATACCTAAAGGGCACCTCAGGCAAATCACTTTGTTTCAGGAAAAGTGATGTTATCTTACAAGGTTTTGTTGATTCAGATCTTGGTGGTGATCTGGACACCAGAAGAAGTACCACTGACTATGTTTACACCTTGGGTGACACTGCAGTGAGTTGGGTTTCAAAATTTCAGAAGGTTGTTGCTCTCTCAACAACAGAAGCAGAGTATGTTGCTATCTCTGAAGCTAGCAAAGAGATGGTATGGCTGAAAAATTTTCTGAAGGAGTTGGGCAAGGAACAAAGCAACAGTGTGCTGTTTTGTGACAGTCAAAGTGCAATTCACCTTGCCAAGAACCCAGTCTTTCATGCAAGGACTAAGCACATACAACTAAAATATCACTTCATTCGTGGTCTGCTTGAAGATGATGTTTTACTGCTGGAGAAAATACTTGGTGCAGAGAACCCAGCAGACATGTTCACCAAGGTGGTTACCACAGAGAAACTGAGGCTGTGCAAGTCCTCAGTTGGCCTCCATGGATGATTGATGGAGGGATGCCGTAGCAGTATTTCCATTGTCATATTGAGCATGGTTAATACAGTGAGAGGTTTGCTTTCTTTAGAGTTCAGACTCCAAGTGGGAGATTGTTAGAGTGTGGAGTCAGAACTCTTTCATTCGTGCGCCCTTGCACGGGATCACACTCTGCCTCTGTAGCACATCCACTGCTTCAGGGGAGCATTCGCTGCTCCAAGGGAGCATCCTTCAGTCGCTGGAGAGCAATCGTTGCTCCAGGGGAGCATCTTTCAGTGCCAGGGAAGCATTCGTTACTCCAGGGGAGCATATGCTGTCCGGATCTAGCAGGGAAGCACATGCTGTCACTGGAGGGCATTCATTGTCCCAGGAGAGCATTACTGGCGTCAGGGAAGCATGCATTACGGGTTCAAGGCAAGTCGATATCACTTGGGATGCGTCGACCTTGTCTTGGCAATGCGTCGACCTTGCCTTGGCAATGCTTTGATCTGTCTGATGGTGGGGGAGCATCTGCAGTCGCTGGAGGGCATACTCGGTCCCAGGAGAGCATCCGGAGGGATAGACGAGCATGTGCGACTGATGTATCCCGGAAGAGGGTTTCTGTTTAACCGGGATATTATTGTCTTTAATACCCTGACTAATGACGCCCTAATCTCCTAGTATAAAAGGATGGGCTCTCTCATTGTATTGTAACAACAACTGAAGCCTGTGATTATCTAGTGGAATCCTGTTGCGGCCGTGGATGTAGGAAGGCATCTTGCCTCCGAACCACGTAAAAATCCCTGTGTGTTCTTGTGTGATTCTTTTTTCTCTTCTTCTTCTATTCTTTCCTTATTTCTCTGTTCTGATCTCGTGCGTGGATCGTAAGAAAGAGAGTCGCCGTCTGGTTTGTTTCACCCTGTTCTGGGTACTCCGGTTCTATCCCCCAACAGTCCAGAGAAAGGATCCCAAGGGGGGGCTCGAAGAGGACCTCCCCCGGAGAAGTGGTTGCCGGCAAGGTTGAGAACCTGTAGGTCCACGAGGCTAGAGGGGAACCCCAAAGGCAAGGGCCCTGAGAGGGAGTTGCACTGCAAGAGAAGGAAGCGAAGGCGGCGGAAGCTAGAGAAGGAGGTGGGGACGGTGTTGTTGAGGGCGTTGGCGAGGAGGCTGAGATTGCAAAGTTGGGAGAGAGCTCGGAGAGGCATTCGAAGACGGGACCGGCGAGCTGGAGGCGGGGAGAGGTGGAGCTTGACAACATGGCCACTAGGGGAAGCGCTGTTGGGAGTCGAGTAGGAGACGCTGTGCCAGGAGCAGGGGCAAAGGGCATAGCGAGGTCCCAGCCGGTGAGGGTGCTAAGGGGGTCGGCGAGGGACCGGCAGAAGTGGAGCAAGAGGGAGGTGGAACCCCCCTCCCCCCCTGCACCCCCCCACCTTGTTACCCCCTCCCACGTCGGACTGCCTGAGTCGCAGCCGTTCTCCGGTTATCAGCCGGTCCGGTGTCGCAACAGTTCCCAAGTGAGGGAGGAGGATGAAGTTGGGAGAGAGACGAGTCTTTTTTTTAACTATGGACATTATCATCTTTTTCCATGTCAAGTTAAAGTTAACTAGGGTTAAGAGTCACGGTTGGTAACGGGAGGTTACGACGATGGCATTTGTGCACTATTTAGACAAAAGTAGGGATATCTTTGCTAATGCATTTCCAGAGATGATTTTTTTACCATTTCAACTTTAACAGTGGTTTATTTTCAAAAAACCCTTCTTTAATTCCCCAAGCACAATCCCAGGTTAAAATAGAGTCAGCATTCAGGAAAGAGAGAAGGTATGCATACCGTCTTGCAGGAATGCAACATACATAAATGACAAGCAAATTAGACTCACTTTTGTAAGCATCCTCTTTGCAAGTATATGATAATGTCTTTGCCAAATTCGCTGGCCTACCATTGTAGACACAAGTACACTGTAGAAGATGCCGATGATGGTGAATAGCCCAAGGACTACCAATCCCACAATAAGGAGCAGAGGCAGACCTGCTTCACCAGCACCCCCTAAACAACTGCATTCACCCGCTGCACTGACACAACCCTCATAACATGCTGTACAGTCTGTCCACATGCAGAGTGTCCCAGGTACGTGACAATCACACATTCTGAAAAGAATGAAAAAACCAAAACGACTCAATATAAACTAACTGAGATCTGACAAAATGCGAAAACTGTTATGAACATTATGCATGTTGCATTGTATGTATTCATATATGTAGAAGTAACAGTGAGTTGGATAAGTAGCAGACTCCCCCAGACAAGAGGTGTATCTTTAGAAACAATGGATAAGTGGCAAACTTGAAATGTCAAGTACTACAAGGAACAAAGTCCTCCATTCAGGTCAACCTCTACTAAATTGCAGTGACACTTTCGTCTCTTGAAAGTGTTAAGCTTTGGTCTACAAAAACCAAGAAGTCACTACATATATAAATATAGAATCCGAGTCATATCCATTAGAGGATGAACTATATGGAAATATTCATATGATTGACGAGACAAGTGCATGTTAACAAAATTATTTCAAGCAAGTTTTCTAGATAGGCACTGCCTTTAATTTCAGAATACCTCCACAGGCACTGCTTTTCATTTCAGAATTCAGAGCAACGAAGTGCTAGTGAAGTACTGGTAAATCTAGGTAAGACATGGTCAGGGCTGACTTGAGTCCAGAGAGGCTATATCAATTTGTACTTATTTTCATGTTGCTGGAACTGTGGTATGGTTCAGCAACTACCCAGATTTAATTATTTGGCCCGACTCATTATCAGTGGGATCGGGGATATTTTCAGCAAGAAATATATCGAAGAGTTGGTGCTGGACTAGTTGAAAATCTGAGTTTATCGGAAGCTTGGTCAAAAATTCCCGAAAAATAGATTTTTATGATTACATTGGTAATAATCTGGCAAAGGGAGGATTATTCATAGTGGGCTCAATGGACAATGGGAATGGAATAGCTGTTGGATGGTTAGGACAGATATCACGTGAAGTTTACAGCTCAGTATACACCAACTAGACATAACCCATGCTGTTCTGTGAAATATGTCTCCAGATTCTGAGTAGAAATGGGATAATATCCCGAGAACAAATCATAGAAGATGGTCTATTTATAAATAATCAATGGGTCAAAGAGAAGTCATCTAAGGGAACAAACTGCAGTACCCCCGCTCCCATCCAAAGCAGAGTTGGTTCCCCTAACCATTTCTCCCCTATTATGCATGTTCTCCTGACTAAGCAAAATGGAATGCCTCATCACCAAAACAAGAGAACTTCGTTCCATCTCAAATCAGAATTCCAGTTCAACAGAAATTTGAAATCGAAAACTTTCTGCCCTCCCTATGCCTTTTAACACAGTCAGGAGCATTTTTTCCTTCTCTCTCTATTTTATTTCTTCTTCGCTCCTGGCTGTTCTCCTTGGGCCATTGGGCCCAAAAGAGTTGTCATTGTCTTCTTCACAGGTTTCCTGCACTGCATCCCCTTCCTACCATTGGCTCTGCTTTTATCTTTGAGCTAATGGGTGAAAAGATTCATTCTCCTCTCTTTCACAGGTAATTTGTGGGACATACATTACCATGTATTCACCTTTTTGTGTTAAAAGATTAGCATTGTTTGAGCATAGGATCAAAAGTTTGTTGATTCTGATTCAAATCAGTCACCTGTGGCTCAATTTTTGATGTAGTCACATACTTATTATTGAACAAAGATGAAATAACAAAAAATAAATATACATGTAATAATTGGGAGTCCTTAGAACTACAAAGTCGGACAACCTATTACAGCAATTTTCATTTCCTATTTGAATAATTATTTGGAAGGGCAGGACTGGACAATTCATCAATATTTCAACCTGTAGTCCTTTAGTTCAAATGCAGTACCCAAGGTTGGGAATGTGTTGGGGAACTAGATAAACTATGGACATGGTCTAACTGCTACAGAATGTTATTCTATCTATATGTAGAGCAAGGACTGAGGCTTTTGCGTTTGTTATGTATAACTCACCTCCTCTTTTACAAGATCAAGAGGATCACCTTTAAATCAAATTTAGAAAAGATGTTCAAGGAACATTGACTGTGAGCTGATTTTGCACTACTTCCTGAAAAATAAATCACAATCAAGCACATACTCAATACTAGAACTGAAAGAAATTGCACTGACATGAGGCACGGCTACAGATTGTACCCATAAAATCTAAAAGCTTATTTGACCCAAGCACCAAGCCAGATTTCAAGTTAACTTGAGATTTTCACAAAACTGTGTATTACTTTATACTTAAAAAGCTTCTGAAAGACTAGAATTTAGATCCATGACTGGATAAAGGGTAAAATAAGATACAGATCTGATCAGCCACAACAGCAACCAACTCAGATCTGATTAAGAGTTTTGATTCAGACTTGGACTCCTACAGCAGATCAGTGGAAAGAGTGCTAGAGGCCATCAGTTAGATGAAAAATCTTAACGTGTGAACACATAGGAAGGATGATATATAAAATAGTTAATTCTTCTTATGCAGATCAAATTATCAAGTCGAGAGTGGATTAAATTAAAGGGACATAAGCATATCCACTGACAGTCGTATCTCTCATTATCATTCTTTGGGCTAGGAACCTGCCAATGAATTTTCGTTCAAACTCATGAGACAAGTTTGAGGATGAAGCTTGAGCATTTTCCTTTAAGAAAAAAAATTACTGTATCTGATACATCAGAAAATAATGTCAAAAAAAAGTGAGGGGCGAATACCCTGGCTGACAGCAACAAAGACACAGTTCTCGACATGGGTGAGCCAGATCATTGCGCAATCTTCGATCATAACAGGTAATGATGCAACCAGACAATCCCAGAAGAGCGAAAAACATTAAAGCCCCTACAAACATTCATGATGGTGGTGAGGTGGTGAGTAGATCAGTTTCACAAACACCACTATCAGATCATACAAAGTGAAGATGGCTAGCTACAGGTTTTCCCATCCATGGTGAGTAGAAACATTCAGAACCAAGCATATATCATCTAGAAATTACAAGTAAAGATGTAGCAGAAAAATGACATTCAGTAATGTCAAGCCTCTAGCCCGGTGCCATGAGGCTCCGGCCACTGCCAGGTTTTGATAGCCTCACCACCACCCTTTTTAACAAAGAGGCTGTTTCTGGATTTGAACCCATGACCTCCACCTGCAGGCCATGATTGAGCAACCTTATTGTTTTTTTTCTTTTTGAAAGTGGATGGTACCACTGTATATATAAATTAAAAATAGAAAAACGATTTACAAGTGTAAGCTGTGCACTCTCAAAACATCCCTATACACAGGGTTACGTATCGGTTTCGGCCGGTACCGATCCGAAACCGGACCTGCTCACTGTAGCAAGTCCGAAACCTTAAAAAAATACTTTTTTAATGGTTTCAGACGAAACCATTAAGGGTTTCGGCCGAAACTGACCTGTTTCGGTCCGAAACCATACAGGTTCACTATTTTTTTTTAGTTTTTTGAATGGTTTCAATCGGTTTCGGCCGAAACCGAAATTGATACCGAAACCGGTACGTATCGGTTTCGGTACCGGCCGAAACCGATATTGACATCCTTGCCTATACACCATGTACAACCGATCCTCTAACCCCCCACAAATGACAAAAGAGAAGAGTTGGGTATCAGCTTGACAAAGAACAGCCCACTCTCTCACCCTGTCCCCAACAAAATCCCCAACTCTCTCTGGAATGGTAGCCTCCTTTTTGAGAATCCTCTTGTTCCATTCTCCCCAGATGGGCTAAAGGGGGGCATGAAGGATGAGCCACCAGATCCTTCTATCTCCCTTGAGTGGACAGTATCTCCGCCACTCCCTTATCGGCTGCCGGATCGTCTGTACAGGCTGCCAACCACACTGGATCTTGGATAATATGTCGCCACACATCTTGGGAGAATTAGCAGCCGATGAATAGAACCCTCATCCACTACCTCACAGAGCCAGCATCAGATCTGGATATTACCCAAAAAGGTAGCAAGCCTGTCACAAGTGAGAAGCCTCCCGTGTAAGATCTTCCGAAGCAATATCTTCACTTTAAGAGGACTCCTACGCTACCATACTTGCCTCTCCAGAGGATTTCTCGTACCACTGTCAGCAATCACCTAGAATGCCGATCTGACTAAAAAGCGGCCCTCCTTGTCCCATATCCACGTCCATCCATCTGTCTCGCTTTCATCTGGATTATGTTGCTGAAGCAATGAGAGCATAATCTCGAGCTAGTCAATCTCCTCTTCACGCAGATGCCTTCTAAAAATTGGTGTCCAAATACCCCCTGATGACTACCTGTCAAAAAACTAACACATCACTACTTGCGGCTCCACCGAGATTGCATATAGCCAAGGGAAAAGCTCTGCAAGAGGACGCTCTGCGCACCATCTATCTTTCCAGAATCGACATTTTTGCCCATTCCCCACCTTATTCTTACTCCTACCATGACGAAGTCACAGCTCTACAATATGCCCTTCCAGATATAGGATATGCAATGGTGGGGTGAGGTGGACAAATCCCACATCCTTGTTTTGCAGTAGTATTTCTGCCAGATGACCGAAATTCGGAACCTTGTTCCACTGTGCCACTTTTCCAAAGCCACTTGCTCAATAAGTCCAAGTTGAAATCCATGATGTTCTTTAAACCCAGTCCACCCACTTCCTTGCACTTACATGCCCTTCCCCATGCAATGTCATGCCAGCCTTTGTCTCTCATTTCACTGTCATGCCAAAAAAACCTCACTGGAATGGACTGCAAGTTCCTTGCTATGGAGATAGGGATCCGAAAAATGGAGAGAAAGTAAATAGGGAGACTGTCTAAAACCAATTTGCATAGCACCAATTGGCCTCCATAAGAGAGCAGCTTCACCTTCCACCCTACTAACCTGGACTCAAACCTCTACACCACTGTTACACCCGTAATTTATCATCTTAAATTTCGGGATATTGATTCCGCATGTGACAAGGCTTTGGTACGGTGTATCACCGTCCGATGGGATATTCCTACACGGGACCCTCTATTCGACGTATCGCCGTCCCGTCGGATATTCCAAAGTCTAAGGCTTTATAGCCTACATGTGGTTACAATCTAAACCCCTCGGGGGATGGCCACAAGCCAAGCTCAAGCCACAATGATTGTCAGGATCGTGTGGTTGTATTAAAATCCCTACGGGATTAAATCTCCGTCTTTTGAACGTGTAACTACGAGCAAGGGAAACTTCTACAATAACGAAGGAGATGCTGGAAAAGGTCTACGTACCAAGCACAACGTCCCTCGCACGTGTATCACGAAGCACGGGCAACAACTCGTCCTCCCGCAGCGGCCTACGGCACGAGGAAGACAACAAACGAACAAGGAGGCGCTCCCTCTCGCTATTCTCCACGAGGCACGGCGAGAATTCGAAGCTTCAAAGTCCCGGAGACCTCTTTTTATTGAACCCACGTGAGGAATAGACCCGTCCGGGGCCGAAGGGACCCGTCCGACATCACCCTTACCCGGACGGGTCCGCCCGGAAGAGGAAGAGTCCCGCGCGGGACTCTCCCTGGGCGGGCGGACCCGCCCGAGGTCCGCGACCCCGGGGGAGCCCCCCTCGGGGTGCGTGCGATCCGGGTGGGGACCACCCGGGGTCCGCGACCCCGGGGAGGTCCCCCCGGGGGCCGCGACCCTGGGCAGGTCCCCCCCCAGGGGTTCGCGGGGACCTCCCACCCCGGGAGGTCCCATTCCCGCGCACAGACTTAAAAAAAAATTGAAAATGTGACCTCCCCGGGGTCATTTTCATCCCGTTGGACCCGTACGGGGTCGAACACTCCCGAGGAGGTTCCCTACTTCTATAAATAGACCCCCGGAGGTCCAGAAAAGAGAGCGACGATCTACTACACTCAACAACCTACGGAAGACACTCGAAGCGTTTGTTCGTTTGTTTCGGCCCGTGTGGGGTAAGTCCCCGGATCTTATACTTATGCCCCTACGGGGTATATTTACATTTGTGCCTCTCAGCGGGCCATGTTTGTAATTATGCCCCTCTGCGGGCCATGTTTGTAAGTCTTTACGTCCCGGGACGACTAAGTCATGTATTTCTGCCCTTATAATGGCGAAATTACAAAAATATCCTCCCCGAGATCGTAAAAGATCCAAGTCCTGTAATTTGCAGTTATACCCTGCGACTTTTGTAATTGGGGCTACGCCCCTATCTCCCGCTCCAACGCGGAACTCTGTATAGTCGACAACTCGCCGACAACCTTTGTACTCATTTGGAATACAAAAGCACTCAGCATGTATCCTCGGGTGGAAAAATTATAAGAAAACCCCCGACTTCTGAAATTGCATATATACCCCTCCTTCGATCAAATTGACAGATGTGTGCCTTCCATGAAGCCCCTTGTCACTACTTCGGTCCGGGAGTGTTGTCAGCTCAATCCGACACTCGGGTATCACTTTAAACCTAGGTCTAGAGTATGATAAAATTACCAAAATACCCCTACGACCTAAAAATGACTTAGCAGTCCCTAAAATCCTCCAAAAAGAGTCTCAGCGTCTCGGGGAGTCAGGGACCCGATCCTACTTCCATTCTAGCCCAGAAATTTCAGAAATACCCCTGGCCTGGTAATATTACTAAAATACCCTGGGGTGGAAAAATTACCAAAATACCCTCGGAGTCCAGAAAACTCCTCTCTACTTCAAAAATACCTATGGCTTCCGCATATTTGCGCTTCTATTCCCAAATGTTAGGGTTTTGCCTAGACTTAGCCCTAACCTTGTCTACTTGTTGGTGGTGAATGAATGGAAAGCTCCCTAAGTGAGAGTACCCTTAACATCAGAACCTTGTAAAAGACTTTGGGGATTTCTTTGATAGTCAAACAAAGGTGTTCGGACGTTAAGCCGATGTAAATCAACACTGACTACGGTCAGTGGGGAGAGGTCCAGCACTCGAACCCAAATCGTCTAATACTATGCGCACCCACGGAATAAACCTCTCTATGCAGAGGAATGTCTCTTTTCAAAAAGAACATTTATTTTTCCCACGCGAAAATATTCTGTGTCTCACAACCACTAGTTGGCAATCCCTACATTGGAGAGCGTTATGGGTCAAAGGAAGTCCCACATAGGTAATAGAGAAGTAACCAACCTGACAGCCTAGAATAGCTATAGCTCTCCTTACAACTCTATGTTCCATATTCACACCAAATCACCGATCACCTAACTCTTGTCAAGATTCACTTTCAATCCACTTACCTTCTAAAGCAATTCCAGCATCATTCTGATGTTGTACAATTGACCCTCACCTTCTGCCACAAACAGTATAGTGTCATCGGCATATTGTAGGTGGGAAATGCATTGGCCTTGTGGCGCCACCTGGAACCCCTTGATCAGGCCATGGACCTCACCTCTCGTCCACATTCTGCTCATGATTTGTGCCACTATAACAAACAAAAGAGGAGACCCCCTTGCCAGAGCCCCCTCCCATTGAAAAAGTAAGGTGATGATTACCCATTAATAAGAACGACAAATGTGACTTACTGGATACATGCCCGAATCCAACCAATCCATATGTCATTAAAACTCATCATGCTGAGAACATCTAGTAGACACTACTAGCTAACACGGTCATAAGCATTCTAAAAATCAAGCGTAAACACCAATCCTCTCTTCCTTTGTGTTTTGATAGCATAGATGCATTTATAGGAAACCAAAAAACTTTCCTGAATAATGCATCCTTTGATGAAAGCTCTCTGGTACCCACTGACAATCTTACCCATTACACTATTGTTGAACCTCATAAAATTCTTAATTTATGATAATTTCAGAAAATTATAGAAATTAAAAAAATATCATGACATGACAAGGAGCGATGCATAGCCATTGCCGTCATATACACCCCCATGGACATTTTATCAAACACAAGAAGGGCGGCACAAAATCTAGCACTCGCTCTACAAAATCAAATTTTCAACTCCAAAGTCTATACTTTGACATTTTATCAAACACCTGACGGGCAGCATAAGGCCACGCAATTATTTAAAGTTCATGTTAAGTCGAATATGACGAGTGAACATTTTGTCAAACACCAGACATGTGGTGTGAAATTATGCACTAAGGGGCTTAAAGCCACACAAGATTAAGTTTTAATGCCATTTGGAATACTTCCATGGCCTTGAACAAATTTGTTATTACCCCCGAGTCAAGGGACAGCAAGACGGCGTCTAGAGAACACAACAAACAAACAAAAGGCTCCACGTGCTCTGCTGAAAAGAACTTCAAAGAAGGCATAAAAGTCCCAGACTGTTGAAGTTTTTATAGTGCTGACAGAGCACATGGAGGGGGTGGACCGCACTCCTCCCTTTTCTCTGTTGTTACAGACCGGGAGGGGGGGAACCCCGGGGCAGAACCACAGGGGGAAGACCGTCCCCTCTTGCTGTTGTTCCTACTGTTGCTCCCTTCTGAAGACAAAAGGAGAGGAGAGGGCCCCCGGTCTCTCCCAGGTCACTGCTCTCTCTGTTCAAATTAAGGAGAGGGAGGACCCCGGTGGAAGCCACCGGGGGTACCCCTACTACTGCTGTTCAAAAAGGGGAGAGAGGGCCCCCCAGTCTTTCTCTTGCAGTCGTCTCCTCTGTTCTAAAAGAAAAAAAAAGCACAAACACAACAAAAGAAAAAGCAAAAAGAGAAAAAAAGTGGTCACCACCGGGAAGTGGGGGTGATGTGTTGTCTCATCCGCTGTTGAACAGAACCAGGGGTTTCTTGGGGAGGGGACCCGCTGCTATTGCTGCTCTGGCTTGGCCTAGGCTGTTGCTTTTGCTGTTGTTGACTTGCGAAGGGGGAAAAATGGGAACACTGCTGCTTTTGCTGCTCTATTGATGCTATTGTTGTCATGTTGATGTTGTTGTTGTTATGTTGAAAAGGAAAAGGCCGCTCCTGTTGTTCTGTTAAAAAAGGAAGGGCTGCTGCTATTATTTTATTGAGAAGAAAGGGAGAGGGCCAGATACTACGGTTGTTGTCTTTTTTTCTCTTTCTAAACGAAGGAGGGGGACGACCCCTGGTCAGCACCACCCGGGGGTGCCCTCCCCCCCCTTTTACTGATGCTCCGCACCACCAGAGGGAAGGGCCCATCGGGGGTAGGGGTGATCATATTTCGTGTTCAACCCGAAAACCAAACCGAACCGATAGATTTGGTTCGGTTTGGTTTGGGTTGAAATTTAAAAAATTTTGATTTGGGTTCAAACAGAACCGTATTAAAAATTTTGGTTTGGTTTGGTTTTGAAGTTTAAGAAATCGAACCGAACCGAATAACCAGAATTTAAAAATATTTTTGTCAAATTAACATAAGTGTATATGTAACTATAAACCCTAATTCAAAAGTCCAATCCCCACCATCCTGATGGAGTTTCCGACTCTATGAAATAGGTTTCAAATCACCTTCCATTTTACTGTAACTGAAATTCTTAGTTTTTTATGTGAAAATATTATGGAGTTTGTTCTTACAAGTTACAACCTTTTATGTTATATTTTTAATATTTACGTTATTTGGTAGCAAATTTTCTAACCTACCTTTCTCTACTCTTATTTGAAACCAATCTAATTTCTAAAAGGGGAGATGAATATGGTTCAAACCGAACCAAACTGAACCAAACCGAATTAATTCGGTTTGGTTTGTTTTAGTTTCAAAGTAGTTTGGTTTGGTTTGATTCGGGTTGAAGCCTTAAATCGGTTTGGTTTGGTTTGAGAAAAATTCTCTTCAAACCAAACCAAACCGTGCTCACCCCTAATCGGGAGTGGCTCTCCTTCCCCCCCGCCTGCTGCTGCTGCTGACTTGTAAAAAAAAAAACAGAAAAAAGGGAGGACCCGGTCAAGTCCACCGAGGCCCCCCCCTTCCCCTGCTGCAGCCGCACACCACCGGGACCGGGGGTGCCTCTTCCCCCTCTCTTCCTTGCTGCGCATCACCGAGGGTGCTCCCCCTTAGCCTCGTGCGCATGAAAGAAAAAGAAGAAGATGAAGGGATGAGAAGATGAAAAGACATGGAGGTGAAGGGTCAAGGGCTTACCTCCACCAAGATCCCCCGGGGGTCTCTCCTCCTTGGCTTGTTCCACCACCTATAAAAGGAGGAGACTCCTTCCTCAAGAGGACAAGAAGGGAACTCGGAAGAATACACTTGAAGTCTTGAAGCCTTGGACAAGTTTTGTTCTATTTGAGACCTTGAAGCCTTGCTGCAACCTACGCAAGAGGTGAGGGGGGGGCTTCCTCAAAGGGGTTTAAGCTTCAGTGCAACAGAACAATTACACGTAAGTCCCTATGGGTATAATTGTAAAAAAAAAGTGAGAGAAATAGCCCAGGTTTTGAGACTAGGGCCCGCCTTGACAATAATGAGCTCTTCCCACATTGCCTTCTTTTCCTCCATGTTTTGAGACTTGTACACCCCAGTGAAGTCCCACCTGAAGCCGTCCTTGATAGTGCGAAAAGTGAGAGAAATAGCCCCCCTGCCAATATGCCTGAACTCCCCCACTTCCTCCACCTCAAACTCATTTCACATGACCTTGATGCCCCCTGCTCTCTCCTCTGCCGGAGAAGTCACCCCTCCGGACAACCTTGTAACCCCAATCTCCCTCATAATGGTCTCCCCATCTTCCTCCCCTTTTGTTTCTTGCAAACATAAAATATCTATCTTGCATCTTCTGGCAAGGTCTCTCACGGCCCTTCTTTTCTCCCTCCCACCTAACCCCTTCACGTTCTATGACACACTCCTCGTTCATATTAGAAGTTGTTTCCCCCCTCCACACTCTCTTGAACACCCTATTCTCCCTCACCCCCTCACTTCCCTTATCATTCTTCCTAAAATATTTTCATCCTCTACCCTCCCTGGCCAATGTGACAGCCATCTTTTTTGGACCTTCCCCAAAAAAAACATGTATGCCCTTCTCAAGCCTCGAGAAAGACACCCCGACCTTCTCGGACAGCTCCCTCACCTACTCCTCCATCTACCTCTCCACCACTCCAACCATCTGTGGACACCGAAAATTGCACACCCATATATCCTGCCCGGCCTCACATCAACAACGGCGCCGAGTGAAGAAGCACCGGAGAGACTGGTCGTCCGGAGCCCCCAAATATGCACACTGCCGTGAGGCCATCCCCAGAGTCACGACAGCGAAGAGAAGCCAACCACCGAGAGCCCACAATCTAAGGGCCTCGAAGAAAATCAAATAAGCCACAACTCGTGCTCACAACGGGCTCAAAACTGCCCATTTAGCCCTTCAGCGGCACGCCTTGAGGCCTTCAGCGGTACGCCCTGGCAGCCCCTCAGCGGCATGCCTCGGCGGCCGTTCAGCGGCACACCCCTGTGCCCCTCTAGCGGCACACCCTACAGAGGTCTTCAGCAGCACGCTCCTGCGTCGCCCTCAGCGGCACACTCACGGTGCCCTCCAGCGGTACACTACCTGCTGCCGTCCACCGGCACACCCCCAGGTGGTCTCTACCCGGCACGCCCTAAATGGGCCTTGACCGACGCACCCTGCCACCTCTTCCACTAGTGCGCTCGACTGGGCCTTCCACGGCACACTCTCCTGGCCGTTCAACGGCACGCCCTTTGGGCCCTTCAACGGTACGCCCTGAGGCCCCCCTTCAGCGGCACGCCCTCCTTGCCGTTCAACGGCACGCCCTTTGGGCTCTTCAGCGGCACACTTGTCGTGTCTTCCAGCGACACGCCTGTTTGGCCTGCCAGCGGCATGCCATTAAGGCTCTTCAACGGCACATTCCGGCAGACGAGATCTTGCGCCCATGCCCTATGGATCCTTGGTGCGCAGTGGGCTGTCCGAGGTGTCGCCCGGGGATTCGGACACGCTGCCTACTCCCCCTGTCACCCAGGACAAGGGAGTCAACTCCCATTAAATCTCCCCCGGACGCTTCCCGCCTTCGGACGCTCCCGCCACAGGGGGTATAAGACCCCTCTTCTTCGCGGCGAACAGAGGAGGAAGAGATAGACACCCACACGTAGACAGTGAAGAGAAGAAGAGAAGAAGAGAAAGAGAAGAAGAGAAGAAGAAGGAGAAGAGAAGAAGAGGGAAGGGAGGAAGAGAGGGGGGAGGCCCCGCCGCTCCACCCACCGTCGCCGTCTGAGCGAAAAGAGAAGAAGAAGAAGAGAAGAAGAGGGGCCTGCCGCCTCGATCACCACCGCCTGAGCAAGGAGAAAGAGAAAGAGGAAGAGAAGAAGAGAAGAAGAGAGGAAGGGAGGCTCCGCCTCCCCCTTCCTACTGCTCCGTCCACCCGCCACCGCCGTCTGCGCGAAGAGAAGAAGAGAAGAAGAGGGAAGAGAGGAAGAGAGGGGGGAGGGCTCGCCGCTCCACCCACCGCTGTCGCCTGTGCAAAGAGAGAGGAAAGGAAGAGAGGGGAGAGTGCTGCCGCTCCACCCGCCGCCACCGCCTGAAGAGAAGAAGAAAAAGAAGGGAAAGAAGAGAAGAAGAAAAGAGGGGAGAGGGCTTGCTGCCCTTCCCCTTACCGCTGCAATCTCTGCTCATTTGCCTAAAGGGAGGTGCCCTTCCGTTTCTCCTTAGACATCCAGGCCCAACGCTTCTATCCTGAGGCCCCTTGAGTCTCTCTCCCTCTTGCCAAGATTCCCTTCGGCCTAGCCAACCAGCATCCCCGGCTGGTCCTTCGCCTGGCATACCCTCCGTGTGCCTCCAGCGGCACGCCTTTGGCTCACCCGCTCGCCGGCACGCCCCTACGGGCCTTCCCCGGCACGCACTAGCCAAGCCCCTTCGCCGGCACACCCCTGAGGGTTCTTCCCCGGTGCACCCCGTGACCTCCTTGCCCGGTACACCTTGCCCCCCGTTCACCGGCACGGTCCCCCTTGGCCTTTGTCCGGCACACCTCTCCAGCCCCTACAGGCTCCCTGGCCGGCACGCTAGCCACCACCCCCAACCTTCTTGCCCGGTGCAACCCCGGCCAGCCTGGGAGAGGTTTCCCGTCCGGCGTTCCCTCCGAGTTTTCCGAGGTTTCATTAAGGTGTTGCCGCTCTCGGGCGCCCACCTCCAGTTGTCGGGTTCCGCCACTCCTTGTGGGCGCGTTCCCTGTATCTCCCTTGCGCTCGGGTCAAGGGGAGATGCTGCCGAATTTTTGTTAGAAACAATAACATATTAAAATGACAAAAGACAGCAACAAACAAATGGAACAACAACACATTAAAAAGACAAAAGGAAACAACGAACAAACGAAAAGAACAACGGTAAAACGCTTTAACCAAGGCAAGGGAATCGCAATTAACTCAAAGAGAGCCGAACCGAACAACAACTAAGCAACTTAAACATCCGCTCTCACGAGAGAAAGAATGAAAATTAATCAAGAGAAGAAAAGAAGAAACCCACGCAAACTTAATAAAAAAAAATCAGAAAAGAAGAAAAGAAAAGCCTTAAAAGAAACGGAGGAGTGGGCTCCCCATGCCCTTCGCCAGTACGCCCCTGCAGCCGCCCTTCTCCGGCACACCTTTACAGCCACCCTTCGCAGGCACATACTTCATGGCCCTTCGCCGGCACACCCGCTTAGCCCTTCAGCGGTACGCCTTCTACCCCCTTCGCCGGCACACTCCCAGTCTGCCCTCTGCGGCACGCTCCCCTCTCGCCCTTCGCCGGCACAGCCCCAGGCCCTTCGCCGGTACGCCCGCCTGCGCCCCCTCGCCGACACACCTGCCCGCCTCTTCAGCGGCACACCCGCCTGCGCCCCTTCGCCGACACACCTCTCACCGTCTTCCCCGACACGCTCCATGCACCCTTGGTCGGCACACTTTGCCAGCCCCTCAGCGGTACGCTCCCTGGCACCCTCACCGGTACACCTTCTACAAGGCCTTCAGCGGCACACTCCTGCAGTCCTCCAACGGCCTACTCTTCCTCCAGAAAAATATGTGTAATATAATAATAATAAAAATAATAATAAATTAATAATAATAAAAACTATGATGAGTAAATAAATCTCAATATATGTATGAAATAGACACAAACAATGTGAAATAATAATAATAATGGTAAACAAAAAAGGAAAATCTAATAGTAATAATAATAAACAAAATAGAGAAATCATTCAGAATAAATACATAAAAGGGAAATAAAATATATATATATATATATAATTTAAAACCCAGATGAAAAAAGGTAAAATCTACACCGCGGCCCCGTCTCTCACCCGGTGCTGAAGGAACAACAATGCCGCCCCGGCGGGCTAGGCCTGAGTCTTAGGAATCATCCTGAAATGACCATGGCCTGACCTCGCTTTGGGCCGACATTCCGATTAAACCAGATTCGTTCCTCGGGTCGGATCCCTTCCGAGCCGCTACTAAAATTGCCGCACGTCCGGCAGACATTTGAACGGGTTCACCTCGATTTCCCCCCGCGTTTCTATTACGAACCTGTGTCCGAACATGAAAAAGCCCGCGAGCGACCAACATGGCCGACGGCTCCCACCCCGATATGGTCGTGAGCCGGCACTGCTCCGGGCCGATAGCCCGTTAAATCGGATTCATTCTAATGGGATTCGTTCCCGTTCTTTCATTAAAATCGCCGCGAACTCGGCCTACATTCGTATGACGTTATTTCTATCTACGTCGTACCTTCAATATGGACCCTTTGTCCGAATATCAAGTGGTCCGCGAGTGACCGACAAAAAGCGGAATAGAACAAGATGGCCCTCGCCACCCCTGGACTCCTTCCATGGGAATATCAATAAGACCTCCGTGGGCCACACTTAGACCTCGGGCCTGTCCCGATCATGGTCATCGTCTGGCTCATATCCTCGGTGTACAGCCCGCTCCTTCGAACACATTTTCGGTTCTGGAGTCTAATCCCGGGACTCTCCCCCGTTGCCCTCCGGCACCGGAAATATTAATGATGCCCGCGCAAGTCTCGTTCGGACCACGGGAGGCGCCCCCGATATGGTCCTGACTCGATCTTGCACCGGGCCAACAAATTCACTGGTTTCTTGTCACACTAACCGAGATTTAACCGAATGTTTTCAGTGTCTCGGAATAATATATTTGCCGTATCTCGGCATACATATGTTCCAGGTCCTCCCGCGACGATTACGATATTCTCAAACCGGACACTCGTCCGAATATCAAACGGTCTCCCGAATGACCGATATGTTTCGAACGTTCGCTTCCCAAGACTCGGGACTTTCCAGCTAGTTCAGGGGATACTCCCCCGTTGCCCCTTTGTACCAGAAATATTAATGACGCTCATGTGAGTCAAACTTCGACCGCGGGGGGCCCACCGCAGTATGGTCGCAGCTTGCCCTTGCACCGGGCCAACATATTTTCCGATTTCCGACCGCTCTAACCGAGGTTTAGCCGAGCGTTCTCCGTTCTTCTGGATAATAAAATTGCCATACCCTGGCATACACATGCTCCGGTTTTCCCGTGGCAATTGCGCTTTTCTCGAGCCGGACATTCGTCCGAATATTAAATGGTCAGTATACGACCGACATGACCGTGAATGCTTTCTTTTCACCCTCATACGGGGATTTCAATGCTCCCTAATAGGCCTTTCCATGCAATTAATTTTCTGGCCATGAGGCCCTGAATCCCAGCGATTAATCAAGGGTGTTCCCTCGTACGGGGGATGTAAATGACGTCGTGACCTTTATGGCGCGGCGGGTTTTGGTCCCGACACGAACCACACAATCGTCTGTCCGAGTCAGATCGAGCGCACCATGGGCTCTTCGGAGCCCGAATAAATTCACTCCGGTGATTGGCACGCCCACGCACTTAATAGACTAATGAACCCACCGAATAAACCGCGCCTAAATAAATGAACAAACGAACAAGCTGAGCGTGTCGAAAAGTGCGTCCACAAGTCTGGCACGCCCGGTGGGACCAAACCACCCTTCATCTCTTCGTCGGGATTCAGGGCCTCATGGCCCCCTAATAAACGATGTTTGCCTGCTTTGATGAATTGCAGGTGCTGTCTTCGCCTGCCCCATGGGGAGAAAAGCCGGACTAGACGAAATTATCTTTGTCGCCTCGACGATGCTACTCCGAGGCACCTACAGCTTCCAGGAATCATGGGGGTTGTTATAAAAAAAAAAGAGAGAAGAGAAGGAGAAGAGAAGGGAGAGGAAATCAAACCCCCCCTTCCTCAAGAAGAAAGAGAAGAGAAGAAGAAAAGAAGAAAAAAAATAAAAAAAAGAAGAAGAAAAGTAGAAAAGAAAGAAGCAAAAAAAAAAAAAGAAGAGAAAGAGTCGGCAAGAGAGGGTTGTACGGCCACGTCCGTCGAGACCCGTACTGAATAAAGATTGCCATTGTGAGGTTGATGCGGTGGAGCGAACCACTCATCCCCTCCTTGAGGGGGTGAGCGCTCTCCTGCACCCCCACCCTGGTCAATCATACAAAAAAGAAGAGAAGAGAAGAAGAGACAAAAAAAAAGAGAGAAGAAGAGAAGAAAAAAAAAGGAGAAGAAAAAGAGAAAGAAGAAAAGTCGGCCAGCATCGCCGACCAGAAAGCAAGAAGAAGCCCGGCGCCCCGCCCGACTCTAGGACGCTCCGAGTCTGCAGTGCAATGACCCCGCCCGTTCCTCCTTCCTGCTGCCTCCATCCGGCACAAGACGGCCCCTCGAGTGGCTGTTAGAAGATCCAACAACCCACAATTGTAGCTTGGTGAATGGCTGCCCGCTGTGGGGAATGCTTTATAGCAATGAGGCCAAGCACGGCCGCCACTCTCGAAGAGAGCATGCACATACCCCGCCATGGGGGATAAGAAGAGGAGATATACCCCGCCATAGGGGCATAAGAGGCAAAAAAAATATACACCCTGATCTAGGGGCATATGAAGAGATTCTATCCCACTTTGGGGGCACGACAGACAACAAAGCTACACCCCGGCTCAGGGGCCTTTGAAGAAGAAACGTACCCCGCTTAGGGGCACGGAAGTGAAGAGGCATACCCCCCGACCTAGGGGGCAGATGAAGAAAAGCTACACCCCCACTCTGGGGGGGGCATCTGAAGAAAAATACGCCCCGCCGTGAGGGGGTAAAAGAAGCAGAACATACCCCCGCCCTGGGGCATAAGAAGCAGCAAGAATGCACCCCGACTCAGGGGGTATTTGAAGCAGAAGACATACCCCGACTATGGGGCACATGAAGAGAAACACACCCCGCCTTGGGGGCATAAGAAGCAACATAGTTTCACCCCGATCTAGGGGCATAAAGAGCAAAAGAACACACCCCGACTTAGGGGCATATGAAGAGAAGCATACCCCGCACTGGGGCATAAGAAGCAGAACCCGCACCCCAGCTTAAGGGCATTCGAGGAAGAAATATACCCCGGTATGGGGGCACATGAAGCACGCATCCACCTCGTCATGAGGGCATAAGAAGCAAAGACCATACCCCGCCATGGGGAATAAGAAGCAAGAATTCACCCCGGCCCGGGGGCACACAAATAAAGAAGCAAATCCCGACTTAGGGACATCAGAAGAAGAAACATACCCCACTTGGGGGCATGGAAGCCGTAAAGAAAACGCCCCAGTCTAGGGGCATGTGAAGAAGCGGCATCCCGCCTTGGGAGTATAAGAAAAAAAACAGAGTTGCACCCCGGCTTAGGGGTATCTGAAGAAGTTACATCCCGTCTCGGGAGCACAAGAAAGAGAAGAATATGCCCCGGTCTAGGGGTATTTGAGGAAGAAACATACCCCGCCAGGGGGCATAGAAGCCATGAAGAGTACGCCCCGGCTTAGGGGCATCTGAAGAAGTTACATCCCGTCTCGGGAGCATAAGAAAGAGGATAATACACCATGTCTCAGGGACATTTGAAGAAGAAACACACTCCGCCTCGGGTGCATAAGAAGCCAAGCTCACCCCGCATGGGGGCATGTGAGACACGGCTATGCCCCGACTCGGGGGCATTAGAAGGGAAGTACACCCCACCTTTGGGGCACAAAAAAAAGCAACATACGCCCCGCCTTTGGGGGGCAAGAAGCAAAACATACCCCACCTAGGGGCATGGAAGCCGTAAAGAATACGCCCCGGCTTAGGGGCATTTGAAGAAGCTACATCCCGCCATGGGGGCATAAGAAGAAAAGAATACACCCCGACTTGAGGGCACTCAAAGAAAAAGAGCCACACCCCGGACTGGGGGCATACAAAGAAAGAAATTCACCCCACCTCGAGGGCACAAGAAGCAAAAGATACACCCCGTGCCAGGGGCATACGAAAAGGATACACCCCGGCCTGGGGGCATAAGAAGCAGAAGAAACACACTCCACCATGGGGGCATACGAAGAAAGAAACACCCTCCACCCTGGGCGCATAAGAAGAAGAAAAGTGTACCCCGATATGGGGGCATAAGAAGCTAGAGTATACCCCGAGCTAGGGGGGATATAAAGAAAGAAATTAGACCCCGCTCCGGGGCACACAAACATAAGAAGAAGAACTCACCCCGCCAACGGGGACACAAGCAGCAAGAATACACCCCGGTTGGGGGCTAAGAAGGGAAGAGACCCACATCCCGACTTGGGAGCATATGAAGAAGAAGTATACCCCGCTTAAGGGGCAATTGAAGAAACAGCTTACCCCGTCACGGGGGACATGGAGGCCATGAAGAACTCACCCCGGCTTAGGGGTACTCGAAAAATCTACCCCGACTTAGGGGCACTTGAAGAAGAAGCACCCCGCCTGGGGACATAGAAGCTATGAAGAGCACACCCCGACTCAGGGGCATATGAAGAGAAGTCCACCCCAGCTTAGGGGTGTTTGAAGAAGAAACATACTCCGCCTGGGGGCATAGAAGCCATAAAGAATACGCCTCGACTTAGGGACATCTGAAGAAGCTACATCCCGCCCTGGGAACATAAGAAGAAAAGAGTCCACCCCATCTTAGGGGTATTGAAAAAAACATACCCCGCCCGGGGGCACAGAAGCCATAAAGAATGCGCCCCGGCCTAGGGTATTTGAAGAAGAAAGATACCCCGCCTCAGGGGGCACAAGAAGCAAACCGCACCCCGCTCCAGGGGGCACATAAAGAGAATACACCCCGCCATGGGGGCACATGAAGAGAATCCACCCCAACTCGGGGGCACATAAGGCAAAGGAATACACCCCGGCTTAGGGGAATCTGAGGAAGAAACATACACCCCGCCACGGGGGCGCACAAGCCACCAAGAACGCACCCCACTTTGGGTGCACAAGAAGCAAACGTCCCCCAGCGTGTCGGGGCAGAAGAAGAAGAATTCCCCCCGCCTCAGGGGCACAAAAAGCAAAGATACACCCCGTGCCCGGGGCGTATGAAGAGAAAGACACCTCCCTTTGGGGGCACAAGAAGCAAAAAAAAACATACCCCGCTCCGGGGCATAAAAAGCAGAAGCCACACCCCGTCTAGGGGCATAGAAGCCATGAAAGACACACCCCGCCCGGGGGCGCGTGAAGAGAATGCACCCCGGCTCCGGGGCATTTGACGAAGAATCCACCCCGATCCGGGGGCGTAAAGAGCAAAGAATACACCCCGGCTCAGGGGCATATGAAGAAGAGACATACCCCGCCTGGGGGTATAGAAGCCGTGAAAAGTATACCCCACCATGGGGGCATTTGAAGAGAGCTACAACCCGCCCCAGGGGCAGTAAAAAGAAAAAGGAAAAAAACACACCCTGAGACGGGGGCATAGAAGCCTTGAAAAATATGCCCCGCCTGGGGGCACAGAGGCAAAGAGGCAAAACACACCCCTCAGAGGGACGCATACCAAATGAGGCTACACCCCAACCTGGGGGCACATTAAGAGAAGTACACTCCAGCGTGGAAGCATTAATGAGAGAAGAAGAGCAGAATAAAGAAAGAGACATGAGGCAGACGTGGTCCTCGAGCCCGCCTCATCACATAAAAAGAAGAAAAGAAAAAAGAGACATGAGGCGGACGTGGCCCTCGAGCCCGCCTCACCACACAAAAAGAAGAGAAGAAAAAAAAGTGACATGAGGCAGATGCGGCCCTCGAGCCCGCCACGCCACACAAAAAGAAGAGAAGAAAAGAAAGAAAAGGCACGTGAGGCAAACATGGTCTTCGCACCTGCCTCCCTACAAGAGAAGAAGAGAAGAGAAAAAGAGACATGAGGCGAACATGGTCTTCGTACCTACCTCCCTATAAAAGAAGAAGAGAAGAGAAAAAGAGACATGAGGCGAACGTGGTCTTCGTACCTGCCTCTCTACAAAAGAAGAAGAGAAGGAAAAAAAAAGAGACATGAGGCGAACATGGTCTTCGTACTCGCCTCCCTACAAAAGAAGAAGAGAAGAGAAAAAAAGAGACATGAGACGAACATGGTCCTTGCACCTGCCTCTCTACAAAAGAAGAAGAGAAGAAAAGAAAGAAATGATCACGAGGCAAACACGGTCCTTGCACCTGCCTCTCCATAAAAGAAGAAGAGAAGAAGAGAAAGAGCAATCATGAGGTAAACATGGTCCTTGCACCTGCCTCTCCGTAAAAGAAGAAGAGAAGAAGAGAAAGAGCAATCATGGGGCAAACATGGTCTCTGCACCGGCCTCTCTACAAAAGAAGAGAAGAAAAGAAAGAAAAGACATGTGAGGCAGACATGGTCTTTGCACCTGCCTCTCCAAAAAAGAAGAAGAGAAGAAGAGAAAGAACAGTCACGATGCGAACATGGTCTTTGCACCCGCCTCTCCACAGAAGAAAAAAAAAAGAGCAATTATGAGGCGAACACGGTCTTTGCACCCACCTCCCCACACAAAGGAAGAAGAGAAGAAGAGAAAGAAGGGTCACGAGGCAAATTTTTACCTCCGACCTCCAGCCATCCAACAAATAGAAACCAACTAAACCTTCCGCCGACGGGGCGTTAAACCGACTAAACCTTCCGCCGACGGGGCGTTAAACCGACTAAATCTTCCGCCGACGGGACGTTAAACTGACTAGACCTTCCGCCGACGAGACGTTAAACCGACTAGACCTTCCGCCGACGGGGCGTTAAATCGACTAGACCTTCCGCCGACGGGGCGTTAAACCGACTACACCTTCCGCCGACGGGGCGTTAAACCGACTAGACCTTCCGCCGACGGGGTGTTAAACCGACTACACCTTCCGCCGACGGGGCGTTAAACCGACTAGACCTTCCGTCGACGGGGCATTAAACCGATTAGACCTTCCGCCGACGGGGCGTTAAACCGACAAAGGCCTCCCAGATCCTGGCTTTTGTAGCCTGCTTCCCAAAATTCGGCTCTCGTGGCCCGCTTCCCAACTTTGGCTCTCGCAGCCTACTTCCCCTGGCTCTCGTAGCCTGCTCCCCAATTCTGGCTCTCGCAGCCTGCTTCCCCCTGGCTTTTATAGCCTGCTCCCCAACTTTGGCCCTTGCAGCCTGCTTCCCCCTGGCTTTTATAGCCTGCTTCCCAACTTTGGCTCTTGCAGCCTGCTTATCTTTGACCTTCGTGGCCTGCTTCCCAATTCTGGCCCTCGTAGCCTGCTTCTCGCAGCGTGCTTCCCCTCGACTTTTATAGCCTGCTTCCCAACTTTGGCTCTTGCAGCCTGCTTATCTTTGGCCTTCGTGGCCTGCTTCCCAATTCTGGCCCTCGTAGCCTGCTTATCTCTGGCTCTCGCAGCCTGCTTCCCCTCGGCTTTTATAGCCTGCTTCCCAACTTTGGCTCTTGCAGCCTGCTTCCCTTTGGCCCTCGTGGCCTGCTTCCCAACTTCGGCTCTTTACAGCCCGCTTCTCAGCTTCGGCTTGTAGGCCGCCTACCCAACTTTGGCTCTCGTAGCTTGCTTCCCTTTGGCCCTTGTGGCCTGCTTCCCAATGTTGGCTCTCGTAGCCTGCTCCCCCCAACCTTTGGCCCTTGTAGCCCGCTTCCCAGCATCTCCCGGCTTCTATGGCCCGCTTCCCTAATACCCTTTCAGCCGTTCGCGGTCTGCTTCCCTAATACCCTTTCAGACGTTCGCGGTCTGCTTCCCTAATACCTTTACTACCACTACACTTATACGTAACAACAATATTTTCTTATGCAAAAAAAAAATAACACCAAAAAAAATCAAACAAAAATAAAATAAAAAAAAGAAAATGGAAACAAAAAAGAGAATGCATTATTGCCCTGCTTGCATGGTTGCTTAGTATAGAATAATACACCTCCTTGGAATTTTCTAGGACCGTGTTTCCTTGCTAAATAATATCGCCCCGATTCCGGATGCACGAGCGTCACGGCGTACGCTCGAAGGGAACCCGATTATGGCGAGTGCACACGTCAAGGGGAAGAGTCATGGCCGAATCGTTAAGCCTAACTCATAAAATGAACCCGGGGCAACGCTCCCACACATCGCACTTAATGTGTTCAATAGCTTTTAACCATAGAGATTGTCCGAATTCCTTCTTAGCACTCTACGGAGACTTGAATTCCTGCACTCGCGTGAAAGGTAATCGTGAGGAAAAAGCTGCCTACCCCCACTGTAAAAAAAAAAAGAGAGAAAAAAAGAGATGATGCAAAAAAAAAGAAGAGAGAAACATGAAACCGAGTAGCCGGGAACCCCCATTGAGACATATGAGGAGACTCGCGCGAAATGGTGAAGCGAATTGCAACAAGGACGAAGCCTAGTAGCCGGGAATCCCCATTGAGACACATGAGGAGACTCGCGCCAAATGGTGGAATCCGTAATAGAATTACAATAAGGATGGATCCTAGTAGCCGGGAATCCCCATTGAGACACATGAGGAGACTCGCGCCGAACGGTGAGATCCGCTACCAAAATAAACAGGCGGGGGCTGTGCGAAGCTATCAAAAATCGAGAGCCTGAAACCTATGTGTGGGCGCTAGGGTAATCCTCGAGTGTCGCTAGGAAAACCTGCATATCCCTATGGTTAGGGCTCTTTGTTCACACATTTGCACTGCCACGCCACAGAGAATTACCTCGGGTGAAATGCGTGAATTTAGGCTATGCATGCAAGACATGTGATATCCTCTTGACGGGTGCACCGCCCCTCAATTGTGCCTCGTGGCCCGCGCCGTATCTACGAATTATGGGCGATGTCCCTATCCTATCCTTTATAGAGGGAGCTGCCTTACTTATATCTATGTTATGCCTGCTAATGAATGCTTGCATGCTTGAAAAAAAATAATATAAAAATGATAAATAAATAATAAAAATGTGTGTATACAATAAACTCAGTTTCGGCCATCGAAGCCTACTTTCCCAGCTCTGGCTCGTAGAGCCCAATCTTGGCCCCCCCATGGCCTACCTCTTGCCCTCGCGGCCCGTTAATCTCCCAACTCCGGCGTCTATAGTCCGCTTCCCCGATTTGGGCTTTCACATCTTGCGCCCCAATTTTGGCTCTCGCAGCCTGCTCCCCAGAATTCGGCCTTCACGGCCTGCTTCCCAACAATTTCGGCTCCTGCAGCCCGCTCCCCAATTCTGGCTCTCGTAGCTTGCTTCCCCGATTCGACTCTTTGTAGCCCGCTTCCCAACATCTCCGGCTCTTGTAGCCCGCTTCCCAATATCTTTAGCTCTTCCAGCCTGCTTCTCAGGATTTGGCCCTTTACGGCCTGCTTCCCCGATTTCAGCCTTCGCGGCCTACCTCCGTGACACCAACTCCGGCCCTTGCGGCCCACTTTCCCGAGTCCGAGTTTCATAACCGGTATCCCCGGCGCATTTTGAATCAACAAACTCTTCTCTCCGTCCCTTCGGGTGACGAACATCCCTTTTGCATCAATAAACCCTTCTCTCTGCCCTCGTGGCTCGCCTTTTGCAACTTCGGCTCTTGAAGCCCGCTTCCAGCCTTGGCTGTTTTGGCCTCACTTATCGGCCCCTGAGCCGACAGCTGTCAGTTATCGGCCCCTAAGCCGACAGCTTTCACTTATTGGCTCCCATGCCAACAGCTTTCAATCATCGGCCGCTGCGCCGACAACTTTTATATCATTGGCATCCACGCCAGTAGGCACCCGAAGTTCTTCAAAAAAAAGAGAAAAAAAAAGAAGAGAAGAAGAGAAGAGGAAGGAAAGAAAAAAAACAATAAAAGAGAGAAGAGAAAAAAAAAAGATAACAAAAGAGAAAAGAAGAAAAAAAAAGAGAAGAAGAGAAAAGAAAGAAAAGAGACAAAGAGACCAACGTACCACTTCAGTCCCCGGCATCCCGTCGGCATTGATGAAGAGACCAACATACTGCGTCAGTCCCCGGCACCCCGTCGGCACTGATGAAGAGACAAAGAGACAACAAACTGCGTCAGTCCCCGGCACCCCGTCGGCACTGATGAAGAGACAAAGAGACAACAAACTGCTTCAGTCCCGGGCATCCCGTCGGCGCTGATAAAGAGACAAAGAGACCAACATATGCTGCTTCAGTTCCTGGCATCCCGTCGGCACTGACGAAGAGACAAAGAGACCAACGTACTACTTCAGTTCCCGGCATCCCGTCGACACTGATGAAGAGACAAATAGACCCAACAAACCATGTCAGCTCCCGGCACCCTGTCGGTACTGACGAAGAGACAAAGAGACCAACAAAGCATGTCAGTTCCCGACACCCTATCGGTACTGACAAAGAGACAAAGAGACCAACAAAGCATGTCAGTTCCCGACACCCCGTCGGCACTGACGAAGAGACAAAGAGATCAACAACCATGTCGGCGCCCGACACCCCGTCGGCACTGACGAAGAGAAGAAGAGACAGACAACCATGTCAGCGCCCGACACCCTGTCGACATTGACGAAGAGAAGAAGAGACAAGCATGCTACGGCAACTCCCGACGCCCTGTCGGCACTGATGAAGAAGAGAAGAGACAAGCATGCTACGCCAGCTCCCGACACCCCGTCGGTGCCGACGAAGAGAAAAGAGACAAGTACACCCGCGGGCACCGCCCGGCTCATCCTTTGCCTGCGCTACCCGTGGGTGGGGGGCATTTGTGGACACCGAAAATTGCACACCCATATATCCTGCCCGGCCTCGCATCAACAACGGCGCCGAGTGAAGAAGCACCGAAGAGACTGGTCGTCCGGAGCCCCCAAATATGCACACTGCCGTGAGGCCATCCCCAGAGTCACGACAGCGAAGAGAAGCCAACCACCGAGAGCCCACAATCTAAGGGCCTCGAAGAAAATCAAATGGGCCACAACTCGTGCTCACAACGGGCTCAAAACTGCCCATTTAGCCCTTCAGCGGCACGCCTTGAGGCCTTCAGCGGTACGCCCTGGCAGCCCCTCAGCGGCATGCCTCGGCGGCCGTTCAGCGGCACACCCCCTGGTGCCCCCTCAGCGGCACACCCCTGTGCCCCTCTAGCGGCACACCCTACAGAGGTCTTCAGCAGCACGCTCCTGCGGTGCCCTCCAGCGGCACACTCACCGTGCCCTCCAGCGGCACGTCCTCAACGCCCTCAGCGGTACACTACCTGCTGCCGTCCACCGGCACACCCCCAGGTGGTCTCTACCCGGCACGCCCTAAATGGGCCTTGGCCGACGCACCCTGCCACCTCTTCCACTAGTGCGCTCGACTGGGCCTTCCACGGCACACTCTCCTGGCCGTTCAACGGCACGCCCTTTGGGCCCTTCAACGGTACTCCCTGAGGCCCCCCTTCAGCGGCACGCCCCTAGTGGTCTTCAACGGCACGCCCTCCTTGCCGTTCAACGGCACGCCCTTTGGGCTCTTCAGCGGCACACTTGTCGTGTCTTCCAGCGGCACACCCTTTTGGCCTTCCAGCGACACGCCTGTTTGGCCTGCCAGCGGCACGCCATTAAGGCTCTTCAACGGCACATTCCGGCAGACGAGATCTTGCGCCCATGCCCTATGGATCCTTGGTGCGCAGTGGGCTATCCGAGGTGTCGCCCGGGGATTGGGACACGCTGCCTACTCCCCCTGTCACCCAGGACAAGGGAGTCAACTCCCATTAAATCTCCCTCGGACGCTTCCCGCCTTCGACGCTCCCGCCACAGGGGGTATAAGACCCCTCTTCTTCGCGGCGAACAGAGGAGGAAGAGATAGACACCCACACGTAGACAGTGAAGAGAAGAAGAGAAGAAGAGAAAGAGAAGAGGAGAAGAAGAAGGAGAAGAGAAGAAGAGGGAAGGGAGGAAGAGAGGGGGAGGCCCCGCCGCTCCGCCCACCGTCGCCGTCTGTGCGAAAAGAGAAGAAGAAGAAGAGAAGAAGAGGGGCATGCCGCCTCGATCACCACCGCCTGAGCGAGGAGAAAGAGAATGAGGAAGAGAAGAAGAGAATAAGAGAGGAAGAGAAGGAGAAGAGGAAGGGAGGCTCCGCCTCCCCCTTCCTGCTGCTCCGTCCACCCGCCACCGCCGTCTGCGCGAAGAGAAGAACAGAAAGAGAAGAAGAGAAGAAGAGGAAAGGGAGGAAGAGAGGGGGGAGGGCTCGCCGCTCCACCCACCGCTGTCGCCTGTGCAAAGAGAGAGGAAAGGAAGAGAGGGGAGAGTGCTGCCGCTCCACCCGCCGCCACCGCCTGAAGAGAAGAAGAAAAAGAAGGGAAAGAAGAGAAGAAGAAAAGGGGGGAGAGGGCTTGCTGCCCTTCCCCTTACCGCTGCAATCTCTGCTCATTTGCCTAAAGGGAGACGCCCTTCCGTTTCTCCTTAGACATCCAGGCCCAACGCTTCTATCCTGAGGCCCCTTGAGTCTCTCTCCCTCCTGCCAAGATTCCCTTCGGCCTAGCCAACCAGCATCCCCGGCTGGTCCTTCGCCTGGTATACCCTCCGTGTGCCTCCAGCGGCACGCCTTTGGCTCACCCGCTCGCCGGCACGCCCCTACGGGCCTTCCCCGGCACGCACTAGCCAAGCCCCTTCGCCGGCACACCCCTGCGGGTTCTTCCCCGGTGCACCCCGTGACCTCCTTGCCCGGTACACCTTGCCCCCCGTTCACCGGCACGGTCCCCCTTGGCCTTTGCCCGGCACACCTCTCCAGCCCCTACAGGCTCCCTGGCCGGCACGCTAGCCACCACCCCCAACCTTCTTGCCCGGTGCACCCCCGGCCAGCCTGGGAGAGGTTTCCCGTCCGGCGTTCTCTCCGAGTTTTCCGAGGTTTCATTAAGGTGTTGCCGCTCTCGGGCGCCCACCTCCAGTTGTCGGGTTCCGCCACTCCTTGTGGGCGCGTTCCCTGTATCTCCCTTACGCTCGGGTCAATCGGAGATGCTGCCGAATTTTTGTTAGAAACAATAACATATTAAAATGACAAAAGACAGCAACAAACAAATGGAACAACAACACATTAAAAAGACAAAAGGAAACAACGAACAAACGAAAAGAACAACGGTAAAACGCTTTAACCAAGGCAAGGGAACCGCAATTAACTCAAAGAGAGCCGAACCGAACAACAACTAAGCAACTTAAACATCCGCTCTCATGAGAGAAAGAATGAAAATTAATCAAGAGAAGAAAAGAAGAAACCCACTCAAACTTAATAAAAAAAATCAGAAAAGAAGAAAAGAAAAGCCTTAAAAGAAACGGAGGAGTGGGCTCCCCATGCCCTTCGCCAGTACGCCCCTGCAGTCGCCCTTCTCCGGCACACCTTTACAGCCACCCTTCGCCGGCACATACTTCATGGCCCTTTGCCGGCACACCCGCTTAGCCCTTCAGCGGTACGCCTTCTACCCCCTTCGCCGGCACACTCCCAGTCTGCCCTCTGCGGCACGCTCCCCTCTCGCCCTTCGCCGGCACAGCCCCAGGCCCTTCGCCGGTACGCCCGCCTGCGCCCCCTCGCCGACACACCTGTCCGCCTCTTCAGCGGCACACCCGCCTGTGCCCCTTCGCCGGCACACCTCTCACCGTCTTCCCCGACACGCTCCATGCACCCTTGGCCGGCACACTTTGCCAGCCCCTCAGCGGTACGCTCCCTGGCGCCCTCACCGGTACACCTTCTACAAGGCCTTCAGCGGCACACTCCTGCAGTCCTCCAACGGCCTACTCTTCCTCCAGAAAAATATGTGTAATATAATAATAATAAAAATAATAATAAATTAATAAAAAACTATGATGAGTAAATAAATCTCAATATATGTATGAAATAGACAAAAACAATGTGAAATAATAATAATAATGGTAAACAAGAAAGGAAAATCTAATAGTAATAATAATAAACAAAATAGAGAAATCATTCAGAATAAATACATAAAAGGGAAATAAATAATATATATATATATATAATTTAAAACCCAGATGAAAAATGGTAAAATCTACACCGCAGCCCCGTCTCTCCTGCGACCCGGTGCTGAAGGAACAACAATGCCGCCCCGGCGGGCTAGGCCTGAGTCTTAGGAATCATCCTGAAATGGCCATGGCATGACCTCGCTTTGGGCCGACATTCCGATTAAACCAGATTCGTTCCTCGGGTCGGATCCCTTCCGAACCGCTACTAAAATTGCCGCACGTCCGGCATACATTTGAACGGGTTCACCTCGATTTCCCCCCGCGTTTCTATTACGAACCTGTGTCCGAACATGAAAAAGTCCGCGAGCGACCAATATGGCCGACGGCTCCCACCCCAATATGGTCGTTAGCCGGCACTGCTCCGGGCCGATAGCCCGTTAAATCGGATTCATTCTAATGGGATTCGTTCATGTTCTTTCATTAAAATCGCCGCGAACTCGGCCTACATTCGTATGACGTTATTTCTATCTACGTCGTACCTTCAATATGGACCCTTTGTCCGAATATCAAGTGGTCCACGAGTGACCGACAAAAAGCGGAATAGAACAAGATGGCCCTCGCCACCCCTGGACTCCTTCCATGGGAAAATCAATAAGACCTCCGTGGGCCACACTTAGACCTCGGGCCTGTCCCGATCATGGTCATCGTCTGGCTCATATCCTCGGTCTACAGCCCGCTCCTTTCGAACACATTTTCGGTTCTGGAGTCTAATCCCGGGAGTCTCCCCCGTTGCCCTCCGGCACCGGAAATATTAATGATGCCCGCGCAAGCCTCGTTCGGACCACGGTCGGCGCCCCCGATATGGTCCTGACTCGATCTTGCACCGGGCCAACAAATTCACTGGTTTCTTGCCACACTAACCGAGATTTAACCGAATGTTTTCAGTGTCTCGGAATAATATATTTGCCGTATCTCGGCATACATATGTTCCAGGTCCTCCCGCGACGATTACGATATTCTCAAACCGGACACTCGTCCGAATATTAAACGGTCTCCCGAATGACCGATACGTTTCGAACGTTCGCTTCCCAAGACTCGGGGCTTTCCAGCTAGTTCAGGGGATACTCCCCCGTTGCCCCTTTGTACCAGAAATATTAATGACGCTCATGTGAGCCAAACTTCGACCGCGGGGGGCCCACCGCAGTATGGTCGCAGCTTGCCCTTGCACCGGGCCAACAGATTTACCGATTTCCGACCGCTCTAACCGAGGTTTAGCCGAGCGTTCTCCGTTCTTCTGGATAATAAAATTGCCATACCCTGGCATACACATGCTCCGGTTTTCCCGTGGCAATTGCGCTTTTCTCGAGCCAGACATTCGTCCGAATATTAAATGGTCAGTATACGACCGACATGACCGCGAATGCTTTCTTTTCACCCTCATACGGGGATTTCAATGCTCCCTAATAGGCCTTTCCATGCAATTAATTTTCTGGCCATGAGGCCCTGAATCCCGGCGATTAATCAAGGGTGTTCCCTCGTACGGGGGATGTAAATGACGTCGTGACCTTTATGGCGCGGCGGGTTTTGGTCCCGACACGAACCACACAATCGTCTGTCCAAGTCAGATCGAGTGCACCATGGGCTCTTCGGAGCCCGAATAAATTGTCACTCCGGTGACTGGCACGCCCACGCACTTAATAGACTAATGAACCCACCGAATAAACCGCGCCTAAATAAACGAACAAACGAACAAGCTGAGCGTGTCGAAAAGTGCGTCCACACCATCCCCTTGACCTCCTCCCTCCCCAACCCATACAACTCCACCTGTGCGTCTTGCTGTCCCATCCTTGGGGTTAGTTCCTCTCTCGGGGGCAAACTCCCCAAGATAACTTCTATAGACCCACATGGTTGGTTCTACTCCATGCAAACCGAAGGAGGTTCTTCTTCCTCGGTTAGTCCCCTGACAAGGACTGCAAGGTCCCCCAGAGCCGATGGAAGCTGATCTCTGAACCCCCCTCCATATCCTCTAGTGTGGAGCCTTCATGTCTTTCGGCTACCATGGGGCCTGTCGGTGAGACCAAGTCTGACAGTTCCTATAGGCGGACCCCGGTAACCTTCATGGTGTTGGCGGCCAGCATTGCAGCAACGTCGACGGTTTGCTGGTAGTCAAACGGTCCGACGCTCGACACCCGGCACGGATGTCCAAGCACTATCGTCGCCCCTCGTCCCTTGCGGCAGACGCCTTCTATGAGCCGCTTCCACACCTCTTGTCGATAGAGCCACTGGAGCTCTCAAAGACGTTGACTGCCCACTGAGGATAGCTACTGCCTACATAGATGGGCTGACCGTGTTGGGAGGAAAGACCCCCGATAGCTTATCCTAGAGAAGAGAAGAGGACCCCTGCAACTGGGAAGGTCAAAGGAGGTCGACTGGAGAGGCGGACAGAGCGATTGGAGCGATCGCCAACGCTGGCCACCTGCCGGTGAGGGCCTCGCTTGCCTAGTGCGTCGTCTGCCCTAGAAGGCCAGACGGATTGGAACGACAAATCCTATTGGTTCCATTAGATCCAGTATCTTCTTGAAAAGCAGACTTGGGTAAATTGGGGGCACCAGGTATCCTTTTTGGGCCTTGGACCAAAGCAGTTGTATAGAGAGGCTAAACCCGGCCTGTCTTTTAGCCCACCACGAGGTCTCGGCCCTCCCGGCCCAATTGATGGCCCAAAACCCAGCACCGCCGGCGATTTGAATTTGAATCAGGGCCCGCAAACCCACCACCTACCCCTCCTCACTATGCAGCTTCCTCTCTCCTGCCATGCTGCTACGCTCAGGCTGCCGCCTGCCGCCGCTCCTGCATCTTCGACATGGCTGTGATGCAGACTCTGAAGGGCTCTCCTCCGATGTCAAGAGACACCACTGGGGGGACTGTTTCAAGGTTGGACACCCAGAGAAGTCCCTCCACCGTGTTTAAGTCGCCGGTGGGAAGGATCCTCAAGCTGTCGGTCGCCAGCTTCCCAAAAGCTCCAACCAGTCTAGCCACACCCTCCTTGTCACATAAAAGGATAGGGAGTCCTACTAGTTTGACTCGAAGGCAGAAATGATGTGGGCTGGAAAAGGTCCCCCCTCGCGAGCGTCCAGGATTGGATCCGGATGGCTACCCCTCCGACCACCAATAACCCCGCCTCCACTGCAGCCTGTGTCACTTCTGCACTACGTCCGACAGCTAGGAAACCATGCTGATGCACAGGCTAGACCTCCCGTTGGTCCTTCCTGTCCCCCCTTGCCTCTAGTAGGAACCTCACCACCCCCACATCCTCCTCTCCTTCCACAGGCGGAGCCACTCCATTCGACCACGGAGTAGGTCCAGTGGGAGATGTCCGAACTCATAGCAGTCACCATTTCGAGTGGACGGAGCCGGTGCTCCTCTCCATATGACCTCCATGTATGTTCCCTTATTCTGGAAACCCCCCCTCCATACCTCCGGCCCTCGGACTCATCCTTCCCTCCCAAGCTCTGCATGTGGCCCCTTTGCCAGCAGTGGTAGCAGATCCAACCATCTCCCCTGCTCAGGGGCACGTCGAGGAAGCCCAACCGAGGGCTGCCGCCTCCTAGGGGAACGCGGTTAGCCCCAGAGGCAACCTCTGGCGGGTACCTTGCCCTCCATCCCGACATCCCGTCCCCTCTATTTTCCCAAAGTTTCTCTCTCTAGAAACTCCTTGTCTGGAATCTCTAGTTACTATAAGCAATGTTACTGTTGCACCAAGGAATGTAAAGTCTCTTTCTTGTAAAAGTAAAAATAAAAAAATAGTCAAGCTTTACCTAATGCTCCTTCTATGCCATTTTTATAAGCAAAATATAAAGACATTAAGACAAGTAATATAGTGACTTTCCAAAAAAAAGACAAGTAATATAGTGATAATTTCATATTGCAGGATCACATACTCGATAGTCCCAACATTCTAAATGACTATATATGCATGATGTGGACTGTGATGTATGAATATAAGTCAATTAAATTGGAAAAAAATCTTAAGGTCCAATACTCCAAAAGACACTCAAGACATGTTTCGCAAAACTTTTAGTGAAAGCCACATTTGGCTTCCACTTTCAATGTGAAAATTATAAGTAGGGAATGGTTATAACTAGCTTTGGGTGGTTACAAAAGTTTAACCTTCCCTAACAACTCCATTTTTATCCTCATCTAGGAAGCTAAAATTTGGGGGGGTTGTTTGGAAGGAAAGACAGCCCAAAATTCCACAAATGCCTTCCAAGCCTTACCATTCAAATAACTACGTCAAAACTTATGGAAGCTTCCATTTGCAAGCTAAGCCAACGATGGCCTTGGTCTCTGTGAGTAAAATAATAAGGAGAAACGTTTCCTGAGCCTGACATTGCCTTCAGTAGTTTTTGTTTAAAGGAAAAAAAAACTTTCTTTTTGACATTTGACAAAACTAGGCATATAAGCTTGAAGTAAAAGAAAGAAATGAGTTATTGGCATAAAATAATAACTGAAAAATTGCACATTCCATTTACAAGAAGGTCATAACTCAAACTCTACAACAATGATAACATTACTTAATACAATAACACTTACTTGGCATGCTATTGGTATTAAGAACCAAAGTGATTTGTGGAGGAAAAACTTGACCTTCTATGCGTACATATTCATCAGAAATGCACAATCATGCAAAGCCAGTGATACAAGAAAACTTCAGGGGAAAAGACACTCATTTGAATAATAATTTGTAATTTTTACCACATATGTAATATAAACTAAGGCCACTGTCAAAACCCCAGGCCACCTGCAACCAGTAATGCTGGAACCTATCAACTAGAAAGACCAAGTACCCCAATGAAGCAATTAACTGCAAATGGAAAAAGATGCTTATCAACGATAGTAGGAAAGTTGACAATATGATTCAAAGTTGTCAAAGTTTTACACAGGAGAAAAAAATAAATACATCGCTATGAAACTCACAAGTTGAACAGCAACAAAAATAAACATTATATCTCTTGTCACAAAGAAACGAAATTTCAAGGTTCGCCATTTCTTGTCTGCATGAACATGAACTCTCAGGTAGTAAGGGGCCTTGCAGGTTGTACAATGAGCGAAGGCAAACCCTTCCTGTAGATAAATGGAATCATTTTTCATTAGAAACTACAACCAGATAGTCTGAATTGGGCTGCATCATTAGAAAACAGGAAAAGTAATGGTGCATCTACATGACTTCTAGGAAGGGAGACAGCATATAGATGCAGCTAAAACAGACCCAATGTCAGAGGGAAAAAATGATACTTTCTAGCCAATACTGGCATTGGACTCTCCACTCAGCTTACAAACGTATATTCACCCACTCAGAATTCTAAATCAAATGTCAAAAATTATGCCCAACCCGGCCAAAATTCATAAAAAGCATGGACTTTATGATTCACTACACAATAATAAATCCAATCACAATCAGACTTTATGCGATAAGCTATCGATGATGGAAAGACAAGCAAGATGCATAACTTCCCTTGTGTCATGCAGTAAGTATAATAAATGCAAATAGAAGAATGCTAACTTCAAAATGCAAGGCAACTAACAAATTAAACTATTCCATAAATAAATTTCAGTGTAATGACATTATAGCATCTGATACAAACATTTATACACAAAATGGGACACTATGATGAAAGCAAGCGAGATACTTCTATTTGCATATACTGATAGTGGATGAAGAACTTAGACTTGTCATTGGTTGAGTGACTTGACCGGACTCAGAAAAGACCCACTTAGAATGGATCTGTGGTTATTTCTGAAAGTAGAATAGATCTGTGGTTGAAGCCAAATTCTATAGGTTTAGAGTTTAGACTAATTATGATCCACGAATTCTGAGACAAGATAGGGTCAGCAAAATTGGCAAAAACTTGGCCTGGCCTGCCTATGCATGATATTACCAGACTGACTTGACTTGCTCAATCTGACAAAATTCAACAAAATGCCAGTACAGATCGGACTTCTGCCCTGTAGCTTCATCGGACCAGCTTTAGGCCAAACATTTGTTTCTTATATTCCACACTGACCCAGAGCAAACTTGAACTAAGCTGGCCCACAGTGACCTCCAAAGATATGATTAAAAAATTGTTTTAAAGTCAGGATAATCGCATATTGGAAATCCTAGGAAGAGTGGCAGGCTGGTTCTCTATAAGACGCCAATGCTTCTTTCTCCAGATTAGGCTCGGAGTGCAGCCTAGCCACAGAACCTTTAAGAGCCTGAGTCACATGGCCCAAATTCTCTGGCCAGTCCTTTTGGGCCAACACTTTAATGGGATCATCTAAAAAATATATGGGTTCATTTATATGGTGGGTCAGTCTTTGCGAGCACGTTTATTAAATGAGCAGGATCCAAACTCATCTACAACCTAGACAAGACAAGTTCGAACAGCCATCTTAGACATTCAGTCGAGTTCAAACTAAGTTCAAAGTCAAATTTAACTGACGAAGCTGAGTAAGAGTGGAGTGATACTCAGGTCAGCTTGTTGAACCCACGGCTCAAACCCAATGGAGGAAGAGAGAAACAAGAAACTAGGCAACATGCAAAGATAGTTTAAAAACAATTAAAATATTTACATTAATCACCCATCGTATAAAGTTTAATAGAAAAATATTTACTCAGATAAACATGCTTGGTGCACTCACTGGTGTAAAACAATACACTAGGGAAGCAGGGGTTGGAGTAACATATAACAATGACACAAATCACAGAAATGAAAGGAGAGATGGAAAAGCTTTGAGAAGTGCTCATTTATGTCCAATGCTCTCTATGAATATCTCACTCATCATTATAATGCAAATTTAAATACTTTTAAAGCATAATTCATTTATTTTTCTTTCTATTAGTTTTTGAAATGAGCATTGCTATCTTCATCGTGAAAATCAATACCTTTTTAAATGATCTCAATGCCCAGTGGAAGGGAAACCATGGCATGGTTCAGACTAATTTTGATAACAATTTTTCACCTTAAAACACAGTGTTCAGTGTTCACAACTCTAAAGCCACACCTCATGTGCATACCACAAAGCTTCCCCAACTGAAAGCCTAAGTTACTAGATAGATGTAAATGAATACATCCGAAATAAGATCAGGTATGGTGATCTACTGATCTTTCAAGCTTTTCAGAAATTTAAAATGGAGTATGCAATCAACCCATATTCAACATGGGATCGGGTGTCTGTTATGGAGACACCTTCCTATTTGAAGGATTCTGACTGACATAGCAAAGAGCAGCAGTCCCCCAACATTCGGCTAACGTGCATTAGCATTTGTCTTATGCTTCTGAATAACAAAAAACTTAAAAGCCATGGTCATCATCACAGTCGCTTCCACACAGTAGTATGCCTCCTTTTACATGCATATACAACCACAAGGAAACCGAAACTGGAGTAAAAAAGTTGAAAAGAGCATTTCATTATGAAGAGGCACATGGGCAACAAGGCATCACGTTCAACAGAAGTTGAACATGCAAAAAGGAGTAGGCTACTACATTACTAAAAGGCATAACAAGAACAAGAAGCTTAAAAACCATGGCTTACATCATAGTATCTTCCACACAACAGTTCACCTCCTTTTTACATGATTACAATAACAACGAAACTAAAAACGTAAGAAACAACAGCGGAAGACAGCATTCCATCCAAGACAGGCATGCCCTTCGCCGATAACGACAGGGCAACGGGTGACACAAAACAAGCGCTAATTTAGGAAGGCGCGAGACTAATCTCACTCTGACAGCTCGCCAACTGTCCAGGCACTCCCGGTGGACGTACTTGGAGGTCCCCTTACACTTGCAAGGAGCTATGAAATCCCTCCCTGCCAAAACACAAGCACAAACCGTTCAGAAACGTCCCGAAAAAGACCGGGGGAAATTCGAGCGAGGCGAGGGGTGATCAGAAGAGGGGAAATTGGCGCACAAGAAGCGATACCGTCGGTCTCGAGGCAGATGCGGCACTGGATTTGCTCCTCGGGGCCGGCCTCGAGGTCGATCTCCCCGCGGGGCTCGGGGACCGGGGAAGGGGCCACCAGCGGCGACGAGCAGCTGCCCAGTTCCACCATTCCCGAGGAGAAACGGAGGTGATCGCCTCGGCAATCGGTTTCGAGGGGCGATGGAGAGGCGGGGACGAGGGGTTGCCCTTCACTGCTCTTCGTTCCCTCCCTCCCCCGCTCTTCTCCTGCCCTGCCTTCCCCCAGGCAGTGCTGGTGCACCTTCCTCTTCTTCTTCCTCCTCCTCCTGCTTTTCTCTTCTTCTTGCTCTCCCTCCTCTTCGCCTTTGTGTTCTTCGTGTTTTTCCGCCGCGCTGGCTGGCTCGCTCGCAGCGGTTGGTGCAAGGGAGGTGGCTGGCAGGCGAGCCCCCCGAAGTGTGTCTGCGAGAGACTGGAGAGTGGCCACCATATTTATAAGTAAAGCCCGGGAAGTTTTGGGGGAGGCCCCGCGGGATCCGCGCGTGTGTATAATTCGTCATGGGGACAGAGAGAAGACGAGGATGCGGTTATAAATTTGAGATGAAGGGTGGTTTGGGAGAGATGAGGTGGGGGGCAAAGTAGGGGTGAGAGAAATAATGCAGCAGTGACGAGGATGTCGTTATTATTAGTTACTTGACATATTACTTAACGTACTAAAGTTACTAAAAACTAAATTCATATATAAACCGTGAACCGGACTCAATGTTTTGTAAAAAGGGGAAGGGAAAAATGTCTGAGCCCGGGTTCGAACCGGGGACTTCTAGTGTGTGAGACTAGCGTGATAACCAACTACACCACCCAGACGTGTTGAGTCTTTTCTTCTCACTCTATTTACTACTATAAATGCTTCCGCTTTCTTTATTGTCCTCACACGCCCCTCAGGCATCGGGCTTCCCACCACAGAAATGTCACTAATAAACGAGGAAGCCACTACTAAGAGGGGGAATTTTCTAGTGGGACCATAAGTAGAGCCGTTATAGACTCCCGGTGACATACGAAGAGAAAGAGTAGGACTAGGTCTCCCTCTGTCCATGTGGTAGAGGGTTCCTAAGTGAAAGGCATTGCCTTATTTGAGTCTACTCCGACTTTGATGCCATTAAAGGGAAATTCTTTTTATAGAGAGAAATATATGGTATTAGGGCATCAAAAAGAGTAGTTAGATCATGTTTTACATTTTAAGTTGGGCGAAATCAGATATTGGTAACCAACTTTGAATGAAAAGAAGATTTGATCGAATGTCGAAGCATATGGAACCAAAAAATTGAATTCGAGACTTGATAATGTATGCTCTCTTTAGTTAGATTGACCATACATTCGTACTCTCTCTCGACATCATCTGATTTCAACGAAAGTTTCTTGAATCGAACGTGTTGCGCGTCATTTCATCTCTTAAAATTTATGTAATGAGACTTGTCATAGCTTCTAAAGAGCAAACCCCCCAGTGCCCAACCCTTTTATATTTCACAAATGTAGATGGATGCCGTTGGTAACTAAAAAATTCACACCCTCTTATACACCAATAGTAGTGATCTTAAGCATCCATTTCAATGTCGTAATTCACACTAGAGTTAGTTGTAGACATTTCAACATTTTGAGAATCCTTGTCAAATTACATCAAGAAAGTTGATTCTTTAAGATACCAAGTACACTAGTTGCTTCCCTAAGATATTTTATTCATTAATTAGTTGTCTCCAACCATGCTGCCTAAATAAAAATTTCCACACACTTCTTCATATCTACAGTTTTTTGTTCTCAACACTTTAGTAGGCAATGAAATTTGACTAGACATGAAATCTGGTTCTTTCTCAAAGAACAAGGGAGTTAGAATGAAAATTAAACACATTTGTCCTTTTGTGCAAGAAGAATGTGCATAATTTCTATGGCCTATCCCTTGACATTTTAGGCATGTAACAACTTTTTCAACTAATAGCATGGTAGCCATCTTCTAACATCTCGGAGATTGATGTCTTTAATTAGAGGAGCCTTAGTCTTGAAGTTTTCATCGAAATAACTTTCATCTTCGCCTAAATAGGTGTCTCCCCCTTTCTCTATCATTCGGTATCTTCTATCAGCCATTCGTCCCTTTGCTTGTTTCTATACCATACTTATTTTATTAAAATTTAACTTCATTGAATTTTGTTAACAAGAAACATGTTAGAATTTGTACCCTAGTCATTCTTTATAATAAAGATCACTAGTGACATATTCTTTTACACATCATTCTATGTGCTTAACACAAGGTTCGCAAAATCAGTACCAATTTTGATATCGATCAAAGCCAGGATCGATACAGGTCGATACGATGCCATTTCTCCCTCACCTCCCCCCCCCCCCTCACTCGTAGATAATACCAATTTTGATATCTAGATTTACATATCACTGTACTTAATTTATCGTCATAAAAAATGTTGTTGTAAATGGTTTAAGAGAAAGTAGAGTCGGCATAGAAAAATAGGTGGTCTGCTTGTGTTAGGGCTGCATTTGAGAGTCAAATCTCATACTTATACTCAGGTCTCTTTTGTTGAGATTATTCAAGTGATTTTTTTAAAAAAAATACATGAATAAGTATCAGAGTGTCAGAGATTTTAGATTTTAAAATTTATCCCAAAATTTCATGAGACGAGCTTTTGTATAATATTTAACACTCCTCCTTTTGTGTTATTATCTCTCTATTTTAAAAAATTAACTTAACACAAAGGTCTAGATAATTTTGAATCATTTGATTAGGATGAAATTATGTAAAGAATTTTAATGATTAAAATCTCCTAATAATACGAAACAAACGAGCCCTCCGTCTCATCCAAACCAAGCGCAGCCTAAAACTGCACACGAACAAATTGGGTCGGGCTAATTATTTTTTTTTGGAGAAATATGTGTTACGCACTGGGTGTGTGCCAGCTGGCTCATTGACGTACACCGGTCATGATGAGATTAAAATTGTGTGGGTCAATTGATCAAATGATTGGTTTAAGTAATCTCAGTCTCATCACAGGGCGATTTTAATCTCATCACACGATTCCATCGCTTGTGCAGTAATTATTTTTCTAGACTCGTTTATCTCTTCGCAAGTCCGGTGTGAATCAGGTCGTACTTGATGGGTCTTCGGGCTGCCCTCGTCCATGGACATCTCTATTTACATTAGACGTGTCAAAAGATTTGGATATTATTTAGATGTACGTTGAGTGTGAGTTCGCATTGTCAGATAGTATTCGAATTCATATCTAATTTGTTAGATATGAATAATATTTAAATTTGAGTCAAAACAAATACGAATATCATAACATTTGCTTCATAAAATATTCATATGTAATATCATATATCATATAATATATACATTTTTAATAATAAATTATAAAATATAAAATACGAAACAAAACGTGATACAATTGAAGACTATTCCACTTCTCAAAATTATATTATTTACTCCTTCCTACATTCTTATTAAAAGTTAATATTTCTATGAAACAATTAATGTGGTGAATATATATTATTTTTATATATATTTCATCACAATTATTATCATTTAAGTCATTAAAATTATCCTTTGATTTTTTACGTAGTATTATGTTTTTCTTCTTATTCATCGTCTTAATAAAGTTGTCGAGAATAACATCGCGTAGAATATGTTAAATTTATGAAGTATTTGTAAATCAGAATGAGTAGTTTAAATAAATTATGTTTATTAAAATTAAATATAAATAATATAATATAATAATACATAAAATAGTAGAATAAAATCATATAATTTAAGTTTTAAAATAAAAAAATTAAATAATCATGTATTCGATTTGTATAGACTAAGTTGGCGTACCTAATTTACACATGCTTAGCTTTGTGAGGACTACGAGGCAAGGACCCTTATCACGAGTCACGACTCACTAGTAGGGATGTCAATGGATCGGGTTCGGCTCGGGTAGATCAAGACCATACCCTATCCGTGAAAATTTTACTAATACCATACCCGGATAGTATCTTATTATTTTCGCGGGTATGGATACGGGTATATCCGTCACGGGTATGGATATATCCGCGGATATCCGTATCCGTCCATAAAGTATGAGTCAACATTCACGTCCAAAAAAATGTGAGATTTACGAGAATTAGAAAAAAAGAAATCCGGTCAATTCTTTCCTTTATAAAGTAATTTTTATGTTTTATAAAAACGATCTTATAATTTTAACAAGAAGTCTAAACTCACAAACTCAACAAGACGGGCAACGGATTAAGTTCATGTTAAAATCATAGGTCTAACATGCACAATAAGTTATTAAGAGCGGGTTCGGGTCGGGTACGGGTTTGGGTGCACTAAATCCATACCCTATCCGAATATAAAATGAGTATTTTAAATGTATCTAAATCCGAATTCATATCTGTTTATTCGGATATTATCCGATCCATCACAGATCAGATAATGCGGATAATCAGATTTACGGATATTTTTGACATCTATACACACTAGTCGGATCGGGCTGATTTGTTAAATTGGGCAGCACGGACGGATCCCTCCGGCCCGGCCCCGGCCCCGGCCCTATTTAGACCTATTTCCCGGTCTCCTTCGGGTTCTTTTTTGCCTTGCCGAAGAAGGTTTTGCGGCATCGAGTAGAGAGGGGTCGCCGAGGGGGGAAAGGCAGGAGTCGCCGAAGCCAACAAGAGGAGGGCAAGGAGCAGCAGCAAGACCATGGAGGTCCAAGACGGCGAGCAGCAGCAGCAGCAGCCCCTCCTCACCCTCGCCCACAAGCTCTTCCTCCTCACCCACCCCGATGTCGACGACATCGAGAAGGTCCGCCTCCGGGAGGAGGCCTCAGCTTTCATCAAGGCCGACGGTGAGGGCATTCCGGCCCCGGCTTTGTTTTTCTTTCCTGATTCGTTCTTCTCGTGTCTGTGCTTTGACGCCGTGTTCGGTTTCCCCAGACATGGCCTCGTTGTACGAGTCACTGGCGGCGGCGTCCGTCCTGGAGATGGACGCGGCGGTCCTGGACTCCATGCGAAGGAGGATCGAGGAGGAGATCAAAAAGCTCAACGAGAAGTGAGTCCTTCTTCCCCCTTTTGCTGGTCGCCGAGCAGCTACCTTGTTGCCTTGAGGTTACCCTAGATCTGTATTTGCCGTTACAACATGAAACTAAATGAACTTGGATGGAGAGGGGGATGGATTTGATGACAAGTAGACTTTTTCCTTCCGCAATGACTACTTTAGTATCGTTTTCATTCAGAATATATCTAGATGGTATCTGGATTTCCAGTTCGTGAGATGCTAATGGAACCAGTCATTGCTTGAATATGGCTGATGGATTCACAATGCTCCTCGGGAGCAATAGCCAAGCCCCAATTATGCTAATTCTGTTTTAGGAACTGGGGGTGGCAGCGGTAGTTATGACCTCTTCCGAACTCTTACTGCAACCTGCATTATAGGGCACCTCTTTTATCATTTCCTTAGGACAGCTTATTACTTGGGCAGTATGTTTCCTCTTTATAATTTAAAGTGCCTAAGTTCATTGTTCATGTCGGCTGTTGATGGACCTTGAGGACTTTGGCAGCCTGGAGTTGGCCGATGTCTATGGTGTCCTGCCTTGGGTGCTCTGGCAGGATCCCTGGGGTACCTCAGTCAGCAGGACAGTTACCTTCGGCTGACTCAAGAAGTCGAGGGGGAAGAAAAGTCAATTGAAGAAGAGGACATCATCCCGGAGACAGAGGGAGAGGTTAGGGAGCCAGGGGGTGGAATTTGAAGGGGAGGGGTTGGAAGACAGGTTCAGACTATGAAGGGAGGAGATGAAGGAATTGGTTGGGGTAGTGAAGAGGTTGATGGAAGAGTAGGTTAGGGAGTTGGCGGATAAGGTGGGGATATCTTTTTTAGATCTGGAGAGGAACCTTAGAGGGGTGTTTATCAAGGTGCAGAAAAGGTGGTTGATCAGCATGGCAAGGGATGTCAAGGTGGGAAGTTGCAAAAGAGGGTGGCTAGTGGGAGTGAGGGAGAAGAGGAGAGAAGGAATGAGCTAGAGGGGGGGGGAGGAAGGAACACTCTCTCATCCATATAAGGATTGCATCGTGGAACTTAAGGGGGATTTGTGGAGGTGAGAAGAGGAGGGTGGTGAAGGAGCTAGTTAGAAGATGCAAGATTGACATTTTGTGTCTACAATAATTCAAATGTGAAGAGAATGAACAGTCTATAATGAGGGAGATTGGGGGTTCGAGTCTATTCAAAGGGGTGGCTTCCCCGGTAGAGGGGAGGTCTTGTGGCATCATGATCATTTGAAATCACTTGGAGGTAGAAGATGTGGAGGAAGATAGGCAGGTCATTTGAGGGGTCATTTCCCTCCTCTTCCTGAATGCGAGGGACGACTTTTTTGGGACTTATTGGGGGTATATCATATATGATTCTCAAAGCATAGAAGGGAAGAGGCACCTTTGGGAACAACTGCTCATATACCACCACAACTCAAGTCGACCTTGGTGTGTGGGTGGAGACTTAAATGCAGTTGTTGTGCCATGGGAGAGGACAGGTGACCAACCCCTTTCGGTGGAAATGGAAGATGTCATCGACTTCATAGAGGAGGCAGTATTGATTGACATCAGACCAAGGTTCAATTCACTTGGTCGAATTTGAGGGTTGACCCCACTTGTTCCAGGCTGGGCATGTTCCTAGTGTCTGTGAATGGGAAGACCATTATCCTCATGTGCAGACAACTTGTTTGACAAGAAATTTGTTGGACTACAGACCAATTTTGCTAAAGGCTAGCCACATGTAGGAGGGCAAGTGAAGCTTTAAGCTTGAGAGATACTGGTTCAGAAAAGGGGATTTTAAAGACACTGTCAGATGGGCTTGGGATGTTTAGCGGCCAGACCAGTCACCTATGATTAGATTGGTGGGTAACGCGCCCTCTCATGTGTAGGTTGATTTTAGGCTCTGTCACGTGGATAAACTGCAGTATGTGGCACAAATACTAAAGGTGTGGGATGCAGACAAGACCCTACCTGGCAAGGTAGCTAAAGATAAGATTCTACAACAGATTGAGGCAATGGATTATTTGGAGGAGGTAGGGTTGTTAGATGAAGCAGGCAAGTTGCTCAAGTATGGACTGAAGTCAAAATTTGAAGAGATCCTCATAAGAGAATAGATATACTGGAAGTAGAGGAGTCCGGGGTTTGCTAGCCTTGTTTGGTTGTCCGTCACCATAATTATACTAGAAGTAGAGATCGAGAGAGAAATGACTCAAGGAAGGGGACATGAACACCGTTTACTTTTAGCGAATTGTCTCTAGAAGGAGAATCAACTCTGTCTCTTGTATAAAAGTTGGAGAGCAACTGATCAGTCATCACTAGGGAGGAAGAAATCAGGTTGCAGGCTAGAGATTTCTATTCTATTCATCGAGGAGGATATGGTGAGACCTGTGGTTGCTGATGGCCTCCTCCCTCTTCTCTCTCCTAATGATAGGGAAACCCGCTCCCGCCCTTTTTTGAACGAGGAAGTTCATAAGGCAGTCTTCCCTCTTGCAGGTGATAAAGGTCTAGGCCCAGATGGCTTCCCAATGTCATTTTTCATCATCAAGAATGACCTCGTGCCTGCAGTAAGGGACTTTCAAGTCAGGAAAATTTGAGGGGTATCAACAAAACTCTATTAGTTCTCATACCCAAGAAACAAGGTGCACAATACTTCTTGGATTTCAGACCAATCAGCCTTTTGAATGGGACATACGAGATTATCATCAAGTTATTGGCAATGAGACTAGACTACGTAATTGACATAATGGTTATTGGCTACTAAGGGGTCTTTATCAGGGGACGACACATTCAGAAAAACTTTTTGGTGGCTCATGAATGTTTGCGTGCTATGAAGACTCAGAGAAAGAGAAGAGTGGTCTTGAAGTTGGATTTTGAAAAACCTTTTGACTGTGTCAATTGGAAATGCTTGTTTGATGTCCATGCAAAGATGAGTTTTGACGACAGATGGATTGGATGGATATACACTTGTGTTTCGTTGGCCACTTTCGCAGTTTTAATTAATGAAGATGAGAAGATCCCACCTCCTTGTTTTATATTGGCAGAGGGCTTCGACAGGGAGACCTCACGTCCCTTCTCTTGTTTGCCTCGGTAGCACATATTTTGAGCAGGATGTGATTGAGAGCTAATTAAGAGTTGAAGATTCAAGATTGATAGGAGGTTTCAACGTTGGACCACATAGTTTTTGCATCACCCACCTGCAGTATGCTGATGACACCATCCTATTTTCTAGCTGAGGATGAGAGTCACCTTTATGCCGTCAGACTGATGTTGGAGCTACTAGAGAAAGTCAGTAGAATCTAGGTGAACTTCAGCAAAAGTCACATGGTGGGATTGAACATGGAAGACAGGGATCTCAAGAGAGCATCTTTCATCTCTAGGCTGTTGCATAGGAAAATTTCCCCTCTCCTACTTGGGCCTCTTGCTGTCTCTAGGGGCCCTACATTACTAGGATTGGCAAAATATGGTGCAAAGATATGAGTCCAGACTTGCAGGATGGAAGGCAAAACTTTTCTCGTATGGGGGAGGATGGTGCTATGCAAATCAGTGTTGGATAGTCTACATGTCTATTATTTGTCCATCTTCCGTATCTCGAAGACAATCACAAAGAAGTTGGAGTCAATTCAATCAAAATTCTTTTGGAATGTCATGACAAAAAGAGGTGGGGGTGGCATGATATTTTTTGGGGTAGTTTGTAAGATTAAGGAGACGGGAGGAGTGAGACTCAAGAATATCAGGGACTTTAATTTAGCTCTCTTGTGCAAGTGGTTGTGGAAACTTGGGGCAGATGATAGTGGACTATAGCTACAAGTCATCAGACAAAGGTATTATGTAATTTCAAGGGATTGGGACTTGTCCCTAGTCTGCCAACATAGTATTTTGTCCATCTAGAGGGGTATCTTAAGACATCATGGTGTATAGTGTGCAGAGGAAGTGCTAGTTCTGGAAAGAAAGATGGTGTGGGGACTTCACTTTAGAGAACACCTTTACGAAGCTCTTTGCATCTTAGTGGCACCTCTGGCCTTGGTCTCTCAATCTTTTGACACACGATTATCAGGGGGAACATGGACACCATCATTTAGGAGGAATCTTAGGGTAGAGGAGATATTGCAGTTGGAGGGACTCCTCCTTTTCATCCTAGATTTTGCCACATAGTTAGACAAAGTCGACCAATGGTGTGGAGGTAGGACAAAGAGGTGCAGTTCTCAGTCAGGTCAGCATATAACTTCATTTTAGATGGAGGGATGCACCAGCGCCTCGCCTCGTAGATTTGGTCTCCCAAGAGTCCTCTTAAGGTGAAGCTTTTTATCTGGAGGATTTGACATGGACGGATGCCAACATGCGACTGACTTACCCCTTTTTTTGCAGGGCATAAATACCCTCTGCTGTTTGTATGGAGAGGAAGAGGAGACCTCGGATCACCTTTTTTTAGGCTGCTCCTTTTTTAAGGAGATATGGGTTAAGATTGCCACAAGGTTTCATACCATTGTCGGTGTACAAGGAAGTGCGCAGCAACTGATTGAGGAATGACACAGAGATTGGACCGTTAAAGGTGACAAAAAGATCTGGTGGCTCATTCTTCATGCTATAGTATGGGCTTTATGGGGGAAAAAGGACCGACAAAATCTTCAGAAGAGAAGCAAGAGCTGCGGATAGGGTTCTCTCTTTGATTTGTGAGAGAGTGGGCTGAACATTCTTGTAAAGTGGATTCACACAATTTCTCTGTTTTTGTTCTGTTGGGGGACTAGTGTGGATCACACCGACGTGGTGTGAAGTTGCACGTGCATCTTTTGGGAACACATTGATTATATTTGTACATCTCTTATTTTACATTTAATACAATTTATGGTACCATTCACTTAAAAAAACAGGGTAGTACGCAGCAAGTGATTGGGTAATGGCACAAAAAATGGAATCTTGAGGGTGATAGACTAATCTAGTGACTTATCCTCCGTGCTACTTTATGGGCCTTATGGGGAGAAAGGAACAACAAAAATTTCAGAAGAGAAGCAAGAGCCATGGATAGGGTTGTTTCTTTTATTTGTGAGAGAGTGAGAGATTGGGCTGAACATCTATGTAAAGTGGACTTGCACAACTCCCCTGTGTTTGTTTTGTTGGGGGACTAGTGTGTGTCACACCGCTTTGGTGTGAACTTTTAGTTGTACCAGGATCTTTTGGGAACACATTATGTATAATTGTACATCTCTTCTTTTTACATTTAATACAATTGTGGTACCATCCACTTTCAAAAAAAATGGTGGCCCTTAATTTAAGTATATACATATCTTGAAGTTGTGAGGAGGATGTATATTTAACAATAATCTCTTGCTGATGGTATATTTGTGATGCGGGGGTGTACCACGCACGACCCAATACATGGCCAAAGAGAAGCCTTAACCAACCAGAAAGGCTACGTGTGGGCAGTGGTATGAGAAAAGACAATGTTGGGAGACTGGGAATCTGATGGAAGTGAAGAAGATCGGAACAAGGAAAACTAATTGGGGAATCTGTTACCTAAACAAGCCAGGGAAACTGACCGGAAAAGATGGACCTGAGAATCGGTATGAGAAAAGACTGGGAAAACTAAGAATAGGAGAAACAAACCGGAGACCAAAAGACGCAAACACACATATATATGTTATAGGTTTTTACAACGTTGTATAAAAATGTGGTTACCTTGGGACCTGCACTGTCTTCTCGGTTGGTCTAAAATGTCATGAAGTAGTGTTGATAAAATATGTTGAAAGTCTCCTTTGTAGGCTAATCCATCTAAAATGAACTCATCTAGGTTCTTGCCTTTTGTGTCTGTAGTTTGTTTTTTTTTTCTTGGTCTCAAATTTGCTTTTAAAGAAAAAAAAACTTAACAAGTATTGCTGTTCAAATTATATTATCTCCTTTTCACCAAATGCTATAATTATTTCTTCTATTGTATCAGGATTGCTGATGCTGAAGAGAATTTAGGTGAAAGTGAAGTGCGTGAAGCTCATCTTGCAAAATCATTGCTCTATATTAGGATAGGTGACAAGGTATATCTATATCTATCATAAACTTTTCCCCATGTTATTGAGTTTGTAATTTTTTGTTGCTAGATGTTCACATCTGTATAACAAATGCCTATTAAATGCAGGAAAAAGCGTTGGAACAACTCAAAATAACAGAAAGCAAAACAGTTGCTGTAGGACAGAAAATGGACCTGGTATTCTACTCGCTACAGCTTGGGTTTTTCTACATGGACTTTGACCTTATCTCTAAATGCATTGACAAGGCGAAAAAGTAAGACAGAGATCCCAAACTAGTATTTTTCAATCTTCAGTTCAAATAATTTATTGCTCACTTGGATGATGCTCAATGTACATGTGACGGCCAGCTTGTTTGAGGAGGGAGGTGACTGGGAAAGGAAGAACCGCTTAAAAGTGTATGAAGGCCTTTACTGCATGTCTACCAGGAATTTTAAGAGAGCAGCCGACCTGTTTTTGGATTCCATATCAACTTTCACCACATATGAACTTTTCCCTTATGATACTTTCATTTTCTATACTGTTCTTGCCAGTGTCATATCACTGGATAGGGTTTCACTAAAACAGAAGGTACTTCCATCTTCTTGCTGTGCCTTTTGTGATATTCTTTTTTCTGGATGGTAATTGTTTTTTCACAACATGGTAGGTGGTGGATGCCCCAGAAATCTTGGCTGTGATTGGCAAAATTCCACATCTTGCTGAGTTTCTGAACTCTCTGTATGGTTGCCAGTACAAGTCGTTCTTTTCAGCATTCTGTAAGTGTTTATTTTGTAGTCGTCATTTTCTTTTTTCGCTTACATTCAAATATTTATGGATTTCTTTTTCCCGATTCTTTTGAATGTTTTTACTGAATGCTGCCATGCTGCTGATATAGTTCTGGGGTCTCATGTTGCATCACTGGATCTGTTGGGGTTTCCTATGAGCCAGTGATGTGTCATAATCTTGATTGACACCCTAGGAGCTGGAGCTCAAGTGTTTCTGCTTTATCATGGAGTTGTTATATATTGTCTTCCCATTGGTTGGCAGGAGGAAATAAGGTTGGTTATACCTTAGGGTCAATGTGCTATGTATTGCTCCTACTGCTTAGACAGTTCCATGACTTACCGAGTTTCTGAACTCTCTGTATGGTTGCCAGTACAAGTCATTCTTTTCAGCATTCTGTAAGTTTTTATTTTGTAGTCATCATTTTCTTTTGTTGCTTACAATCAAATACTTATGGATTTCTTTTTCCAGATTCTTTTGAATGTTTTTACTGAATGCTGGTGTGCTGCTGATATGGTTTTGGGGTCTCATGTTGCATCACTGGATGTGTTGGGTTTTCTATGAGCCAGTGATGTGTCATAATCTTGATTGACACCCTAGGAGCTGATGCTCAAGTGTTTCCGTTTTATCATGGAGTTATTATATATTGTCTCCCCATTGGTTGGCAAGAGGAAATAGGATGGGTTATACGTTAGGGTCAGTGTGCTACGTATTGCATCTACTACTTATTTATCATGTTGGTGATTGGCAAATGTCCCAATCTTTCAGTTTCTGTGCTCTCCCAGAGTATCAGCACAAACATTTCTTTCGACAGTTTGCTAGTGTCATTATCTATGTCACATATGTTTCTTTAAATGAGATGGTCCAGAAGTTTAGCTGTTGTTTGTATGTTCCGGTGAATTCTGGTGAAATGTTTTTGTTGCTTTCATCATATGCCACTTTGGTCTGCGTTTTGGTGGTCTCACTTGGAGGTCATAATGTTGTGTGATCTCCTGTTTACACATGAAGTCAATTGTTTTTGCTTTCTCAAGAGACAAATGAAAGAGTTCAACACATTCATTGTTTGCTGTTTAGCTTTTAGTCATTGGCCTGCTCTGGTGACCAAGGTTCAACGGTCACTGGAACACATTAGGCCAGTATGGGTCTGTGTGCACACGGTGTTCCTGTATCATCTTTTGGTGTCAGAGTTTGTTGTACAAAATGTCAACAAACAAATTGTGTCAGCCAAGCCAATCAATTGTCTACTCCGACGGGCTGCATCCGTCTTCCTGTATCTCTCACTTCTACACTTGTACTGATATTGAATGCTTCCAGATCATTTTTTTCTAAGTTCTAACTAAGACTAGCTGACTAACACTGAACACATACTCTTACTCCCCCTCCCAGACTTGCAGGTATATCTTCTGGTTTTGCCTATTACACTTACTGATTTTTTTGTCTGTTTTTTTAGTATCCTGTCCCAGCATTTGCCGGTGTCCCCCCCTCCTAATGACACATACATTCCTTACTAAGATCCTTCTCTGGTCACGAACGGCTTCCCAGCTTCTTTACTTCTCTAAGCACTTTTGACCTCTTGGGACCCCTTGAACCTCAGAGAATTCGTTTTCTGGACCCTGATAGAACAATCACTTTCTTTCTTGCTCTGATAATCGCCCAGCTGGCACAAAAGATTGTCACACCTGACCGATGATCTCAAGATGCCACCTAGATGACAAGGCTAGACAACAAGGCATTGCGGGCAAGCAAGGTGACACAAGGCACCTACACAAGAAAAGTAAAGGTGCTCACTTGTCGTCCTTGTTGCCTTGAGAGGAAAAGTTAGGGACCTTTCCAATGGTTTCTTTGTAATTCTTTACTGGGTGAGGGTTTTGGATTCGACCTTGTAAATGGGAGTATGGGAAGCCCTATGTGAACCCGTCCTCTTGTCTAACCAGATTTTGATTGTTCTAGAAGTTTATTTGTTTGGTTTTCTGCAGAGAAGAGAAGAGGGAAATAACTGGAGAGACAATTACTTTATTTCCACCTTCATTTGTTATAGTTGTTTTTCAATTCTTCCTTATATCCTTTGGTGAGCCAATTTTGACAAGTTTTTGGTGTCTTTGGCTGTTTGTTTTCCCCCTCTTCACTTACTTCCCAAGAGACCCACTGATTTAAGTCACATATATTAACATCATGTGAATTTGGGGACGAAATTTAAGAATATGCTCTCACTTCCTTACATGTCTCAATACTCACTTTAAAATCAACATTTCCATCTATATACCCAACTTTTATACCATACAATAATGCTGCAAATCATATATAAAGTAAACAACTATCTACCATATATTGTTAAGTAGGCTTTGCCTAGTCACCTTGCCTAAGTATCTTGCCTTGACGCCAAAGCAGCAGGACTGTTGGTTGTGATTGTCCTGACTATTGTGCATCTGACCTTCTAAAACAGCTCCAATCTTTTATCCAGTGCCCTGATATCTGGCTGTGTGTCTGAAAACCAAAGCAAGCATCCATTGATATCAATTTTGAGACAAACTTCCCCTTTGCCGAATGTTGCAGCCCTCAATTGCCTGTATGTTCCCCCTCCCTCTTTCCAAAGTGGGTAAAGATGAAAAAGGCGATAGTGGGATGAAAGTGGTACCCGAGCCTATATCCTTGGGTTGCTTGGAGGATAAATGGGTATGATGGTAACACCTTCGTCCTGGTGCTGTAGACCTCCTCCAATCCTCATTTTTGCTTTCTAAACGCTCGAACTTCATTTGTTAGGAGTCCGTGAGAAGTCTGATATGGGCCTCTCTGGTCTCGGGAGCTGTGGCTTGTGATTTCCTTGCCCGTGGGAGATCGATGAAGCAAACATGAACTTCTGGTAGCTCATGTTTTAGCTTATTTCTTGAAGGTCCTTGCCTTAACCATATCCCCGGTTACTCCGTAAATGTTCTTTTCCTGAAGCATTTTGATGTTTCATTTATTTTTAAGATTGATGGATTTTATTTTTGTGTTTGTCTGTTTGTGTGCTGGCATCTCTTTATCCACGTGTATGTGTGCAGGCATGTGTTTGTGTGTGTACGTCAATGCTTATTTGCTTCCATGCCACGAACTTTTTGAAATTGTTAGTGCCTCGCCCTGCTCTGACTTTCTTAAATTGCTCCTGATGATGATAATGACCCTGAACTTCAAGATCTTATCGATCTATAAGAATGCTTTAAAAGATGTAAGTGACAAACAATAAACATGTATTTTAATGCTTGTTACAAGTGTTTACTAGTTTCTTGGGCCTTTCATACATCATGTATGCATTTCCTGTGATAGCTTCAACAAATGACTGACATTATGGCTGCCAGCTTATGTCAACTTGCTGTTGACGACACCTGTTGGTAACTATTATTTGTGAAACTTCAGTGCATTCTAATTGTCTTTTGCTTTTTATTTTTTTTCAAAATAAACAGTTTCATTGCCAAGATCTGATAAACCTTTTCCTCTCTCTCTCTCTTTATCTTGAAGTTCACTGAAAAGCCAATTTAATGTTGCAAAGAGACCTTTATAAAGAAAAAAATGCCATGAACAGAAAAAAATATGATACTAAGACATCGAAATAAACGGCTGAGACATGGAAGTTAATGGACGGGTCTTATATGTGATTTACTAGAATCAATGCACTGCATATAGTTGGATGTCCTTAAAGAGCAAAAATTGTTTCTTTTTCCCTTTCATGGTGGGCAAACACAAAAGCACATCCCATTCTTTCAATTGAACATTGTCTGGAGATTTTGGACTTTCATCTAAGTTTCCAAGGAGTGGGGTTTCCTCTCAACTGGCATAATTGAGAGAAAACCCACATTAACTAACCATATCATCTGTTCTGTCAGTCAAATACAGCATACACAGAGCCAATGAAGTTGTTCGCATGCTTGGTCTAAAAGCTTCTCTAAGGCACTCTGTTTTCAGGATTACTTGATGCATCTACTGGAATTCTAATTCAAATCTTCCAGTGTAGGGCTGAATGCCGTGAACAGATTTGTATTTATAAATGTCTATCCTACAACTTGGGGTCTTTCTTTTGGTTTCTGTTGGGACAATGTACCCTTTGCCCACAAATTTGGGAGCTCATGCAAATAAAATATGCTCTATCGCTCTGTCCACCCAAGTTTCAGCACACACTTTTTGCATATATAGGCATAAGAGTTGTGCTATATTTACTTTTACCACTCACTTTGGTCGTCCGATCATGAGATTGGATGGCCGATGTGAATAACTTAAGTTTGAGGACTACACTTAGATTTGTTTTCCCTGCTGCCTGTTTTGGGTACTTTGTCACACGGATTTGGGAATTAATGCAAATAGAATATGCTCTATCACTCTTTGTTCAGCACATACTTTTTGCATATATAGGCATTGGAGCAGTGCTATGGTGCCACACTATTTACCACACTTTTTACCACTCTCACTTTGGCTGTCCGATCATGAGATCGGATGACCGATGTGAAATAACTTTAAGTTTGAGCACCAAATTTAAGTTCATTTTTCCAGCCATCTGATTTTCAAATCAGGTGGTGAGAAAAGAGGGTAATAGAAAGTGTGGTAAATGGTGTGGCACCGTTGCATTGCTCTAGACATAAAGGCAGAGTGCCACATTATTCTCTCGAATATTGGGGTATGGACTGCCATCAAATCAGACAGCGGAAAAAGAGGGTGATAATGAGTGTGGTGAATGGTGAATGGTGTGGCACCATGGCATTGCTCTAGACAAAGGCAGTGTGGCACATTATTCTCTTGAATATTGGGTGTACGGACGTCTTTCCCAATTTATACTGGTAGTTGGATGGTGCAGCATGAGAATGTGGAAAGTGCTCTGATATGGGTTATCTCGGCTGTCAGTTACTAATGGCTGTTGTAAACCTAGGCTTTGTTTGTCTGCACCAGCATTGAGTTCTTTTCTCATTTTGAAGATATTGGTTGTGGTCAAACGTTAATATACAATGCCATGCATTTCTGGTGTTTCTTGCGTTCGCAATGTATCCTTCTGCATGCCTTACCCCTTTTCTCTTTTATGTTTCAATATTTTCAGCCGGACTGACGGAGCAAATAAAATTGGATCGCTATCTGCAACCTCATTTCCGATATTACATGAGGGAGGTCCGCACAGTAGTTTATTCTCAATTCCTAGAATCCTACAAGAGTGTGACCATGGAAGCAATGGCCAAAGCATTTGGAGTCAGTGTAGACTTCATCGATCTGTAAGCTCTTCTCATTTGTCTCATTCAAATCCTCCGGCAACGATGTGAATGCTTCCTCAAGCCCTTCTTCTTTGACTATCTTTCTGTACTTATCTTTGTTAGAGTTTGCTAGATCCAGCATGCAGCTGAAAAAGGAAAATTGTTGTTCATAATTTTTTTTTGAAGATTTCCTCATGGTTTATTATTCTAAAAATTTAGGGAGCTATCTCGTTTCATAGCGGCCGGCAAGCTTCATTGCAAGATCGACAAGGTTGCCGGCGTCTTGGAAACTAATAGGCCTGACGCCAAGAATGCTCTTTACCAGGCAACAATCAAGCAAGGAGACTTCCTACTAAACCGGATCCAGAAACTTTCGCGTGTGATAGACATGTAAAAATCGGCGACTGCGGCTTTTCTTGGTCCGATCCTCCAGTTTTTCAGTTCATGTTTTATGGATGACTTCGTTCATCTTATAATTTGAATCGGCACTGTCAATGAATGAGGAAGGCCTTCTCCTTCCTGGTCCCTGCAGTCTGAAAATTAACCAACTACTGGTAGAAGAATTGTTGAGAACCGTGAAATTTATCAGTTCTTTCCTTTTTTTTCTTTTTGTTGTGTGAACCATCATTAAAAATTGTACTTTTTAGATATCTTTCTTGCCAGGAAATCAAGCATTCTCAATTAGCGATCATATACTTCTGGTGTCAATGGTTAACAGTGTCATTGGAGTTCTGAGCAGATTGGTACTTCAACAAGATGGCGTTGAGCTGGTGAGGGTGGATAACGTCCCCCTCCCTGGTTTCATCTCTCTCTCTCCGCGTTTAAATGCCGTATTTCTTGGACATGGTGTAGTGTTTGCTTTCTTCGAAAAATCATGGGCAATAATTCATATTCTCAAGTGGAGCGGTGAGGAAGGGGAGAGTAGAGAGTACCCGGACGGAGTGGGTCTACTGGTAAGGACCCCACCTCATGGTAGTAGGTCCTAAGTTTAACTTCCGGGGGATGTACGCTCACACTTAAATTTTTTTTTTTTTTTTTTTTTGGCGGGGGGGGGGGGGGGGGGGGATGACTGACACAACAACAAACAACCAACCGAGAAACACAACGAAAAGCACGGCGAGTATCAGCTTAACCAAGGGAACACAATCTCCACAGTTGACAGTTCGACGACATCATCGGCTCCAGTGCCAAAGGCAACAGGGAACACCTAGCACACAGGACACCAACGACGATAGCAGCACCGGACCACAAACACAATCAAGTCAGTCCTCACTCAGATATTACATCTGACCGAGTCGCAAGTTAACTCTAGAAAAAGAGCACAGCAAGGCTAACCGACAAGACTTGGTCCACACAGAGACACAAAATCATAGAGAAACAACACTTACAGAAACCACACAGCGGCAGCACCTGCAGGATTCCGGCTCCGCACAACACGCATGGCCACAGAATACCACTGCAAGCAGGGTCACAACAAGGCACAAGAACAGCTAAGCACACGACCATAAGAAACGGGTCACGCATCAGACTGCTCACCAAGAGAAGACCCACAATAACAAGAAACGACAACAATCTCGGGGAACGTAACTCAAGGACCACGAACACGCCTCGAGAGCACAACACCCAAGAAAGAAATGCAGAGCAAAGGGTACTCAATCAGCAGGAATGCTGACAAATTCCCCAACACTCGCAAATGCCAATGCCAACACCAGAAAACCACCAACAATGGCACGGCAACAGACGACATCAAGGCACAAGAAGCCAAGACGAAGTCACATCGAGAAGAAACAGATCTCTCGACCAGTGGGTAGCCAACCCACACACTTCCGCTGCACTCTCAACAACGCGCACAGGCAACAGAACAACCTCGGTAGTCGCACCTCAGCACAAACACCAGGCGCCATTGCAATCAATAAAGATCGCAAATCACACGCCATGAGTACAGATCTCGCGAACAACCGATCACAAGGAGCCTAAGTGCAACCAAAGAAGAGCACCAGCTTCAGCCCAAAGCACAAGGAAAGCATCAATCTCAGCTTACCTTCACGTCCCGAAAATGATAAATGAGCCTTCACGATACATCGGCCACTGGACACGGCACGACAATACGGCACACAACAAATCTTAACACCATCATGGAGTCCAAAGCCAAGCAACCATAAAGCAGAGAGCAAATCAGGCTCAGAACAAAGCTGTCCACACTTAAGCAGACACACGACAAAGGCATCACAAGACAGCAATTTCAAGGTAAATCTTGAAAAAGATTCCATCAGAAGGGACGAGAAGCAGGAAGCTCAATCATAAAAGCTCACCAGGAAGGGAAAATCTTAGCTTGCCTGAGCAACTTCTCCAACACGGAATCTAATCGAGCACTTCAACAGAAGCGAAACACATCAGGAGCTGAACAGACTCAAGCCAGGACGACCAAGACAACGTGAGAACGTGTACGGTCATCAAACCAAGGCCAAAGGTCAACAGCAACCTGAACAACTTACAAGAAAACTCTCGAATAACGTACCACAGGTTCAAGCCTTTCGGCGAACACTGCCAAGTACAGCATGATCGAAACAAACACAACGACAAAAAGAAACACCTCGTCACAACCTGACGAGAGCAGGACCATCTTGCACAGTGCCAGAACAGCACGCACAAGATAACATGCGAAGAAAGCAACGCGATAAACCATCGCAAACCGCAGCCAGCTGAAGACTGTATTAGACCTTCACGACTCTGGAAACTGTATATCTCAGATTCCCATGTACTTCACATGACAATGCTCTGATAGCTCAGAAAAGAACTCCGAACATCTCAGAACACTGCTCTGATACCAAGCTGTAGCGACCCGGATTCCGGATACCCGGCATACCCGGTAGGACTACCGGATACGCGTGATACCGCATGGAATCCGCGAGGCCTCCCAAGAGCGGGAAAGCTCCGAAGGGAAAAAGGCACGTGTAGAGTACATTGAAGCCACAGAGATAGTAAAGTAAGCAATTAAATTTCATTAGATAGGTTTGCTAAAGTAGCAGAAATAAAATTACTTTTTAATTAACTGTTCAAATTAACAATTATATCCCATAGTCAGTCCAAAACTAATGACAACAAGTCTAGCACAGTACAGTCGACAGAAAGGAAAGGCGTACCAAAAGGTCGGGAGAAGCTCGACACAGGTACCGGCTGGCAGCAACGGCACGCAACGAGCACGCACACTCCAGGAACCACGCGGAAGCAAACGAACAACGCCACCCCACCTGAAAGAGCAGGGGTGAGCCACGTGTCACTGGCTCAGTAGGGGTCACGCGGATCCCCACTGAAAAACACGCAGTAACACGGAACAACAAAAACAACAAAACAGCAGGTGTAGCAAAGAAGGAACTACATTACAAAGCTGTAAAACTACGCTACAGGCAGTAGTAAGCAGACGGGAAGTAGGAGTAGGGAACAAGTACGGAAGGGGAAAAACCCGCGCTAGACAAGCGGCGGCCGAACAAACCTCGGCACCCCAAACTACTCCAAGCAACAACAGAAGGGTGACTCTGACCCAGTAAAGTCAGAAGTTACCGATCTGTCGACCCGACACCAGGTCCAAAACGAAGACCTGCAAGGACGGATAAAACAACCACAACGGCCTACACGATTGGAACATCGTGTACGCAACCCCAGGCTCATCTTGGACACAGCCAAGAATAGACCACATAGCCAGGGAAGCAAATCTTGGGCAAGGCCAAGACTAGCCGACACGGAAAGGAGAACACCGGCTCCGAGAAACGCGAGAGTCGCCGGTCAAGTGATAGGAGTACTCTCACACTAGAAGAACAGCCAGATGCGTCCACTGACATCTTACACTGCACCACAAGTGTCACGTCTACCAGACCGTGTGCAGCACGGAGGAGACTAGACACACCAAGAACCAGGTCCAAGGAACAACGACGTTCCAAGGAAAAACGGCACCTCACGGACATAAGACCGCAGTACCACGCTGCGAGTGACTAGTCAGGGTCACGCCCGTCGACGCAAGTCCTCAGTCCCTGACCACGTGTGCACACACTAACAACTACATAGGCCAGGCCTCTAGCTAGTATTCCCCTCGGTAGGACGCTACCGTTGGCCGGGGCCCACAGAACTAGCTTAAAAATCATGTAACGGGAAACTGCCCGTCCACCACTCCCGGTGGGTGACGTACTAAAAAAAAAGCCTACGTCACAGGCTACGACTAGTGGAGGTTTACAAGGCACGGACTCCAAAACACAAGTGCTAGAGTATAGACAGTCTACGGAAGCCCTGTCACACATACTATGAAGCACCACTGGCAGTACAACCACTGCCAACCGACTCAGGACCAGGCAACTAGACCTATCACGTAACGATCCCGAGTCGAACGACTCAAAGGCAAGATCATCACAACCAGCGGAACAAGCCGCCAATCGGTCTAATCCTAAGCCACAAGAAACGACACTCCGCAGGAAACGACTCACGGAGACCTGAGGGAACACCGAAGACCCTCAGCACACCTGGACACGCAACCCAAGGTAAGATGATACCTCGAGGCATCCAGAACCAGTGTCTCGGACTGAACAAAACCGCCAAGACACCCACACGCAAGGTCGCCCGTCAACCGCTGGGTCACCCCGAGTTGACCGGAACCCAACCAAAGACACACACAAGAGTAGGATAGAGAATCCTACAACAAGCAAGAAGACTCTTGGCTACCTTACAACATAGTCCTAGCCCTCATAGGACGTCAGGAGACATCCATGGGACAACGGGCAGACCACAAGGCCAAGCCAAGATAAATAGAAGCCGAAGGAACGAAAATCGGAGCACAGGACATGTAACGCGCCACCCTTAGACCGCTACATGAACCTGACGGTCTAAGTCTAGGCCGTTACACTCCAAGTGACGGTCGGGGGAACAACCGTTGATAACGCGAAAGTTCATCGTTTAAAACACGCGTATCAATCTTAAAAATTCCAACTCGCACTAGATGAAAGAGAGACGTAATATGGTGGCGAGAAGGGTCAAATCCACAGGGACGAAGAGATTTTTAAAGTTAAAAACCTTGTAACCTTTTATAAAAACACTTGTGATTTTATTTTGCTTAAAGAAAATTGTGAAATGAAGAACAAACTAAACACTTAATTAAAAACACCTATGATTATGCGCCTATGCTATAGAAATTAATTGCATGAAGTGAAAAGAAGAGATAGAAGAAGGGGGTAGAGATGGAAGAAGATCAAGAACTAGATTAAAAGAACAACTCTCTTCATTAACTTAAAAGAAAAAGTACATGAAGTGCAAGACAAGCTTACAACAAAGAGGTGACAAGATTACAATGAAGTAACATAACACAAAAGCAATGACAAAAAGAGGGGCCTAAGATGTGAAGATAGTAGTAGCAATGGTGATGACGTCATCGTCTCCTCCACGCCGAGCCTTGGAGAGGATTGCTCCGCCTTGAAAGAGATCATCGTGTACATCGGGAGGAAGTCGCCTTTGTCGTTGAAGCTATCTTTGGAGGGTGAATAACTTTGAACCCAAGAGGAATTAGGGGATGCCCAAGAAGAAGACGTTGAAGAGGAGGGAGATAGAAAGAACTTTGATGAAGAACTCAGATAGAAAAGAAGAGCAGAAGAGCTTTAAAATAGAGAAATAACAGAAACTAGCACCTCAGATGAACAGTGAAATCACATGATAGCAAGTTAAAAAATGAGAAATATCTTCAAAACCAGAAAGAATTAGAAGATGGTGTAGAAGAAGAAGTTGTAGAACACGTAAAAACCAAGAACTTTCATAAAAATAGAAAGAGCAGAAAATGACTAGAAGAGGGAGAAATAAGGGGAAGAACAGAGAGAAACACTATTTCACAGATGAACATGATAGCATAGTGAAGAATATGAAATAGCTTGAAAACCAGAAGGAATTAGAAGATGATGCAGAATAAGAAGTTGTAGAGGACTTAAAAAGAAAGAACTTTTATGAAGAAAGTAAGAGGAGAAAATAACTTTCGTGAGAGAAATCGGAGACCTAAGGTTGGGAGAGAAAGAGTGAAAGATTACCGCAAAAAAAGAACTCCATTTCTCCTTCTTGTCATGGGCTATTTATAGGAAAAGTTAGGTAAATAGAGGGTGTAGATTGTATCAAAAGGAGATGGATGTATGAGATTTAAGTGGAATATGATGCATGGAGAAGAGAAAAAGTAGGTGGGTACCCCCTTTCTTGGACTTTAGCACCCCATTTCCCAAGGCTCATCATGTCTCTCCTTTATTTCAAACTTTGAATGTCCTTTTCCTCCTTTTCAAACTTAAACTTTAGATTCCTCCTTTTCAAACTTTGAATTCAAAATTTTGAACTTTCTTTTCCCTCCATCCAAAATAATTTGAATTCTTTATTTGACTTGGTCAAAGTTGTGATGACAGTTTTACCTCCAGCTTCTTTTGCAATTACCTTCGGTGTCCTGCACACACATAATTACAATCTAGTCCATAAAAATTATCACAATGTGCACATAAATCTCAAATGCTCATAGTTATGCAATGGAGAATTAATGCTCATGGCCCTCAACTTCAAATTATTAAATAAAATTAGCAAATTAATTAATTTACGTGAAAGCTCCAATTTAAATGCGGAGTTGAGGTTAACTATGAAATATGCATAATTGTCTAATTATATGCACATAAAATGGTGTTCATGTGATGAATTATCATAAGAAATGGACACTTATCACACCCCCCAACTTGAATATTGATAGTCCCTTAGCAATGTAAATAATTATAAAATTAGGACTAGCAAACACTCATGTGTCACAGTTCATGGCAAGAACATTATGCATAATGATTTAGACTTTAGAGTATTACAAGTTCAAGTAGAATGTATTCGGTACAAATTTCATCAGTCCATGTGTTTAGACCTTTCCTCAGGATACACTCAAAGTTAAATATCTCTTTGTGTATGAGTGATATAACTTGACTAGTGATTACTAAACAGTCTAGATGAATGAGTTTTCTACCTTTCACTTAAAGATGATTTTCAATTCTGCCCACCTCTTGAATTAAGCTTCTCGAATTACATGTAGCTTCACTCTGCCAGTTTATACTTCTTCTTTTTTTTCTTTTTTTTGACACATGGTGCAGCACATCCCTTCGCCGTTTGACGCGAACCTCAACTCTTGCCTTAGGAGAAGCAGGCCCGGTTACTAAGTTCATGGACATTTTTCATATGTTTTTTTTGGCAGGTAGCTTTTTCCTCACGATTACGTTCAACGAATGGGCATAATATTCATCATCACCTAAGTGTCAAGTAAAATTCCCATCATCCTAACGTTTGTCATCCACCGATCTTGTTATTGTGTAATTGTGTGCAAGTTTAATAGAATTTTCAGGTGTATTCTGAGGAAAGGGCTAAAGACATAACCAATTAATTCATCCCTTTAACTTGCAACTTTCACGAGTAAGACTCTAAGTCCTATCATTCTAAGAAAAATTTCTCATAATGAAATATGAATATGAAACACTTGTTAGAGGTGTGATGATAAGCTGCAATTATTTTGAGAAAATTAGAGCTCAAGCTACCCCCAACTTAGGTGACATTGTCCCTAATGGCATGAATAAGATATAGAAATGAAATAAAGTCATAAAAAGTAGAGGGAAGGATAGATACGACCTGAGAGAGAGATATCGTCATCAAAGAAATATTGCTCCATGCTCCTAAGACAAAAGAAGAAAACCAATCTGACGCGGGACGACTACGAGACTCGGCTAGACAGACGACGCGACCAGCAACACACTAAGACGCGGCACCGAACGAGCTCCAGAAGAGGCGAACTAGCCCCAAACAAGAAGCACTACTCACAGTCGGCCCCATCGAGGGAAACGTGACGATCATGCACGTTTGAGAAACCGGCTTTGAGACTGGGGTAGTCAACTCACTCTCGTGCTCGGAATGAGTCACGGGACGGGTTCTCGTTCTCACACTCACAGCGGTGACAAAAATATAACTAGCTAGGAAAGTAAATACACACATGCAGCGGCAGTAAATTGCATACTAAATAAGCAAACTAAACTACTGGGCGGCGAGTGTACCTCCACGCTCACGGCGTGGCGAAGACGTCCCGGCCGTGAACCGTCACTCCCGGTACAAACTAACTTAATTACAGCAGTAAAAGGACTAAGGCCCACTCCACGCAGGGAGGTAAAAGGCCACAACAGCGATCCGGGAGCGCCGTTTCAGGGGTTGGCGGGCTGCAATTTGGGGTTTCCGGACAGCGAGGCGGTGGCGCTCAACGTGGGGCCCACAAGGCTCCAAGTGGGCCCGGCTACTGGGCAGCGGCTTCCTAGCGTCTTCTGGCGGTGGCGACCGGAGGGGTCACTGCTGGGGTGCCCCGGGTCGGTCCCCGGGAGCGGTGGTCGCCGACGGTGGCCCGGGGGATTTATTGGAAATTAGTCCCCCAAGGCTATCTCGCAGCCCCTTTCTGGCCAGACCGGCGCGCCTCCACGAAAACGGCCACCAAGAGCAGATCCGAGATCGGATCGAAGCGTGGTTAGCGCCGATGAAAAGAGGACTCAGAGCTCTTCAACATATATGAACATCAACCCCATCCAACGGTCGGATTAAAAATAAAAATGACTGTTCAACCGCTCATTTTCTGGTTCGGACAGACCGATCTCAGGGACAGAAGCAAAGCCTCCTGTTCTTGAGCTTTGACCGGGGATCAAACGATGGATCTAGGACCTGAGATTTTTATGGTGGGTAGAGGGGAGGGTTAGGAAAACGTACATGGGTCGTTTGCTTGATTTGGACTCCATTTGATGGGTGGGGAAAATCAAATGCCAGCATCTATCCCGCGGACTAAACCTAGGGCAGACATACAGGGGTCTGAATAGCAAGCTTGGAAGTGGGGCAAACGGGCTCTGATCTTCATGAAATTTTAACTGGAACTAGGGGAGACATGGGGAGACCTACCCTCCAAAAATCAGCTCGATCCAACGGTTGGATCAATAGATCTCGCTTCGTCTTCAAGCTTCTGGTTTGCAGGTCGCAGCCTAGGGCAGCAGCTAGGAGGAGGGGCTGTGGCGGCCTGCTGGTAGCTCCGGTGGCGGCGGCGGCGGCGATAGACGATCCCAGCAGATAGTAGAAGAGAAAAAGAAGGGATTTGGGGGGAGATATCAGATCTAAGACTCAGATCTAGAGGGGTTAGAAGAAGAATTGGTGAAGAACACCAAGAACAAGAGAAGAGAGAGGGGGGGTGTGCACACCAAGCATAATTCTCTTGAATTTTTCATTAGTTCCACACAAAATACAACAAGAGACTATAAATATGAAAACTCTGGATCTAGATCTAAGGACATCCACTAACACCAAAGGACATCCACTAACTCTAAAGGACATCCACTAACATTGGTCAAGGGTAGGTGGGAGACAAGCATGGGGGACAAGGATGTGACATCCTCCACCTTTGTCTCCTTAGTCTAATAGTCCAAGTTTTCTAGAAGCCCACCTTGGACTTGGGCTCCTAATGGTCTTGAGGCCCAATTTAGAAATTGGACCCCTTACATGAAGTGTAGCCTATATTACAATCTTGACCCAACTAGAAGCTAAAATACAAAATACACACTAATACACTCACAATAAGCAAATACATGCTAATACACTCACAATAAACATAGGAAAGTATCAACACTCTGGTAGGGACTCCATACTGTCGCCCAGCCACAAGGATGTCGATGTCGACCGAGTCGTGCTGCGGGTCCGGTACCGATGGCTTGCTGAGTCGGGCCGTACTCGTGCTCTAGTGTCCTCACCAATTCTCCCCGGGTGGGAGAAGCTCGACCCCGTCGAGTAGGGGTCCGGGTCGCTCTGGTACCGATCCAGCAGATCTGGATCTATCCTCTGTAGTTCTGCCCGGGTGATCCAGGTGTCATCGGACGCGGGCCGTCCCCTCCAACGCACCAAGTAGCGCTGGTACACTCCACCTCGAGTAGTCGTCATCTGCTCGTCTAGTATACATTCTATCTGCTCTCGCTGCTGAGGTAACAAGGCTGGAGGTGGACACTCTAGGGTGGTGTCACTCACAATGGGTGGAGACGGCTGAAAGGGCTCACTGGGTATCACCGCTGGGTCCCTATAAGCGACGAGATCTGAGACATTGAAAGTCGAGCTGATCCCGTAATCCTCTGGCAAGTCCACAACATATGCATTCGATCCGACTCGCCTCACTACCCGAAAGGGACCGGCACCGCGAGCATGCAACTTCTTCACGGCTCCTGAGGGAAACCGTTCAGGTTTGACCATGATCATGACAGAATCGCCCTCCTGAAACTCACGGTGGTGCCTATGGGCGTCAGTCAATTCTTTGTATCGTGCGTTGCTGGACTCAATGTGACAACGAATATGCTCATGCAACTGTCTAATATGGCTAGCAAAAGACTCGGCTGACTCAGACACCCGGGACTGGATGGGAGGTGGGACTAGGTCTATGGGTCTCCTAGGTCTACGGCCAGTGACAATCTCGAAGGGGCTCATACCTGTAGACCTATTGACCGAATCGTTATAGGCGAACTCGGCCAAGGGTAAGACCAAATCCCAATCCCTGACTCGATCTCGGACAAGACACCTAAGAAGATCCCCCAAACTCCTATTGACAACCTCAGTCTGACCATCCGTCTGGGGGTGATATGCAGTGGAGAATTTTAATTGGGTGCCCATCATGTGCCATAGGGTTTTCCAGAAATAGCTAGTGAAGCGCACATCCCTATCGGACACTATAGTGCGTGGGAGTCCGAACCTGGAGACACAATGTGAAAAAAATAGATGGGCAACTCTAGAGGCATATGAGGTTTTAGAGCATGGGATGAATAATGCCATCTTAGAGAATCGGTCGACAACCACAAAGATCGAGTCATGCTTTCGGAGGGTGCGGGGCAATCCTAACACAAAGTCCATGCTAATGTCCTGCCATGGACTATCCGGGACGGGAAGGGGAGTATAGAGGCCGGTACTTTGCTTCCTTTGTTTGGCCATAGCACAAGTGCGGCACTGGGCCACAATACGAGCAACATCCCTCTTTAGGCTAGGCCAATAGAATCGATGCTCAACCGCCTCTATGGTCTTGTTCCGACCAAAGTGGCCAGCAAGACCTCCTGCATGCATCTCCCACGTAAGAAAGTCACGAACAGAAGTCCGTGGGATGCACAACTTGTCACCCCGGAATAGGTGACCCTCCTGTAGTACAAACTCGCTATAATCGCGTGAGGGACCAGCCTGAAGGACGGCATAGATCGGACCAAAGTCCGGACAGTCAACATAAGCGTCCTTCAGCCTCTCTAGCCCTACCACCTCCACACTCATGGTGGTCAACATCATCACCCGACGACTCAGTGCGTCGGCCACCTTGTTCTCCGCCCCTGCCTTGTGCTTAAGCACAAAGGTGTACTCCTGGAGATATTCCACCGAACGACTGTGACGAGCGTTCAGCTTTTTCTGGGTATGGAGGAATCGTAAGGCCTCATGATCAGAAAAGAGGACAAACTCCTGGTGCAATAGATAATGCCTCCAATATCTCAATGCCTGGATGACTGCGTAAAATTCTTTATCATAAGTGGAATAGCGCAGTTTGGCATCGTTAAGCTTCTCGCTAAAGAATGCAATGAGGTGGGACTCCTGACTCAACACTCCACCAATGCCTACCCCAGAAGCATCACATGTGACCTCAAACACCTTAGAAAAATCATGAAGTGCAAGAATAGGTGCCTGGGTCATACGCTCCTTGATGTCCTGGAATGCTGTGGCTGCGGCTTTGGTCCATACAAATGCCCCCTTCTTTATGCAATCAGTGATTGGGGCAGTGATAGAACTAAAGCCACGAATGAAGCGACGGTAGAACGTCGCTAGGCCATGGAAACTCCGAACATCGTGGAGTGTGCGGGGCTCGGGCCACTCCTGGATGGCCCTAATCTTCTCCGGATCAGCGGAGACTCCATCTCTCGATACAATAAACCCGAGGAAAGTGATATGATCAGACATGAAAGCACATTTCTTCGGGTTGGCATATAAAGTTTCACACCTCAACACAATGCAGACCTGCCTAAGATGGTCTAAGTGATCCTCCCTAGTGCGGCTGTAGATAAGAATGTCGTCAAAGTAGACGACCAAGAAGACCCCTATCATAAGGCGTAAGACCTGGGTCATCAACCGCATGAAGGTGCTAGGGGCGTTGGAAAGCCCAAAGGGCATAACCAACCACTCATAAAGACCATCCTTGGTCTTGAATGCCGTCTTCCATTCATCCCCAGTCCTGATCCGCACCTGGTGATAGCCACTACGAAGGTCTATCTTTGAGAAGATAGTGGCTCCCGACATCATATCAAGCAAGTCATCCAATCGGGGAATGGGAAAATGATACTTCACCGTGATCTTGTTGATTGCACGGCTATCAATGCACATCCTCCATGTGCCATCCTTCTTCGGGGCCAATAATGCGGGAACATCACAAGGGCTCTTGCTGTCCCAAAGAGATCCCCGACTCATCAACTCCTCGACCTACCGCTGTAGCTCGGCATGGTCCGTGGGACTCATCCTATAGTGGGGAAGGTTGGGCAAGGATGAGCCCGGGACGAGGTCGATCTCATGCTGGATATCCCTCATGGGTGGAAGGCCTCCCGGGAGGTCTTCGGGAAATACATCGGAGATTTCCCGCAGTATTGCCGCTATCTCCTGGGGATGCTCATCCTCGGACCTAGGGGCAACATCCTCAACGCCCCTGACGACGATAGCTAGAATGGGGTTGCCCCCGGTCACCTCCTGCTCCATCTCTCTCGGACTGATCATCATCAACCTCCTGGGTGGAGGGTCCACTCTGCTAGGAGTAGTCGAAGAGGTGGATACCTGTGCCGAGGATAAAGTGGGTGGACCGGCCTTCCCCTGACCAGAAGTGATCGTAGTGCTGGGGCCAGCTGGTCCGCGGATAGCTGGGTCCTTCGGCTGGACTGGGTGGAGGGTAATCCTATGGCCATCATGGTCGAAGGTGCAAGTGTTCGACCTGCCATGAAGGGTGGCATCTCGGTCAAAGAGCCAAGGCCTACCAAGGATGATACTACCCACCGCCATGGGTAGTACATCGCATCATGGAATGCCTTGAACTGCAGCGGCACCAGACACCGCAGTCTGATCGGGATGGAAGTGGAATCCACCCAAGAAACTCTATAGGGTGCAGGGTGATCCACGGGCGTCAAACCAAGGCGCTTGACGGTGCCTGTGGAGATAGCGTTGATGCAACTTCCGCTATCTATAATCACCTTGCAAGCTTTCCCTTCCAACCTACAGAATGTGTGGAATATGGTGGTGCGACGCCAGTCGTCGCTCACCTGAGGCTGGGTAAGGATGCACCTGACTACACCCAAATGTACGTCATCCTGATACGAGGTACCAGGGGCGTCAACCTGCTCGCCCTCCAATAACTCGTCAAAGAATTCCTCGGCCAATTCTTGGTCCGGCTCGTAGCTGACTGGCACCAACTCAGGCGTGGGGTCACGGGCCGGTGTGTCAGCAATAACAAGTGCTCCTCGGGTGGGACACTTGCTAGCAAAGTGGCCAACTCCACCACAAGTGTAGCAACGGTCTCGTGTCCCATTGCCCTGAGATGTTCCACCAATCATTCACCCCTTACCCTTGTCCTCTCGATGGACTGGGGGTGTAGGAAGAAGAGGCCGAGCTGGTACGGCGGGCTGATAAGGCCGAGTGGCAGGGATGGGTGCCTGCGGGCGAGGGGGAGGGTCCCTCGGAGGGAAAGTGCAGAGCCTAGGAGCAGTGGGGTCCTGTCGAGGGGGTTCCGGTGGGCGGGCCACCGGAAACCGGCTATAGGAGGTAGGCGTGGTATGAGGGTCGGTCCCACGCTGATAAGTGAACCCTGGGCGTTGGACGGGAGCGAACTCCACCTCAAACTGCTCCAACTCTAGAGCAACATGGTATGCATCTTCCAAGTTGGTAACATTGTGGTGAAATAATTCATATTGATAGTGGGGCCGCAAACCACGACGGAAGCGTGACACAGGCATGGTGCTATCCTCCGTAACGTCACATCGCAGAAAGTACTCGTCAAACTCTGCGATGTAGTCTGACACGGATCGGTCCCCTTGGGTGAGACTCTGCCACCTATCAATAAGTCGCTGACGGTACGTGGCAGGAAGGTACTTACGCCTAAGCTTGTCCTTCATCTCATCCCAAGAACCTATCTGAGGCTCATGACGCTGAAAGAGCAAGCTCTCTACATTGCTCCAGTAAATCTGTGCTTGCCCCAACATCTTCATCTTGGCATACCTAACCCTCCGGTGGTCCGTCATCTCGAACCACTCAAAGTACCGGTCCATGCTAGCCTCCCAATCAAGGTAGATCTTGGGTTCTAAAGGCTTGGACCCATCAAACGTGGGAGGGTCCACACGGACGGTCTTGAGGATCCGTTCGTCCTCATCATCCCTATGTGGTCGGTGACCATGCCGGCGTCGGCCATTTCCCTCGTAATCATTGTCGGACTCGTAGTCCTCAAAATGGGGGGCACGTTGCCGTTGCTCCTCAGCCCGAGGTGGTGCGAGCTGGGCAGCAGGCGCGGGCTGGGCAGCAGCCACGGGTTGGGCGGCATGTGCCTGAGGGGCCGGGAGAATGCCGGGTAGGTCTCGGCGAGGGGTTCTCTCCACACTCTCTAACCTTCCAACCAGTCCTTGGACAGATCGGTCAGAAGCCTCGGCGCGGTCCTCCATGGCTTTGAATCGGCTCTCCATACGCTCGGTATGCTCCCTAAGAGTTTGCTCGGACCTATCCATGCGCTCCATGAGTAGAGGTATCATGTCCTCCAGGGAACGGCCTCCCGGGTTGGCACCTCGGTGTTCACCCATAGTGTCAGGGCGATGGTACTCGGCACCTCCACAGGTGGGCATGCAGTGAGGCCTAAAGAGAACTAAGGGTGACTCACTAGACCTATATGGATGGACCGATGCAAGTTGAGGACCTTTGACTTTAATGACTCTTTTTTTTGTGTTTTTAAACAAGACTACCGTAGACTCAACCTGGTCTCTGATACCAATTTGACGCGGGACGACTACGAGACTCGGCTAGACAGACGACGCGACCAGCAACACACTAAGACGCGGCACCAAACGAGCTCCAGAAGAGGAGAACTAGTCCCAAACAAGAAGCACTACTCACAGTCGGCCCCATCGAGGGAAACGTGACGATCGTGCACGGTTGAGAAACCGGCTTTGAGACTGGGGTAGTCAACTCACTCTCGTGCTCGGAATGAGTCACGGGACGGGTTCTCGTTCTCACACTCACAGCGGTGACAAAAATATAACTAGCTAGGAAAGTAAATACACACATGCAGCGGCAGTAGATTGCATACTAAATAAGCAAACTAAACTACTGGGCGGCGAGTGTACCTCCACGCTCACGGCGTGGCGAAGACGTCCCGGCCGTGAACCGTCACTCCCGGTACAAACTAACTTAATTACAGCAGTAAAATGACTAAGGCCCACTCCACACAGGGAGGTAAAAGGCCACAACAGCGATCCGGGAGCGCCGTTTCAGGGGTTGGCGGGCTGCAATTTGGGGTTTCCGGACAGCGCGGCGGTGGCGCTCAACGTGGGGCCCACAAGGCTCCAAGTGGGCCCGGCTACTGGGCAGCGGCTTCCTGGCGTCTTCTGGCGGTGGCGACCGGAGGGGTCACTGCTGGGGTGCCCCGGGTCGGTCCCCGGGAGCGGTGGTCGCCGACGGTGGCCCGGGGGATTTATTGGGAATTAGTCCCCCAAGGCTATCTCGCAGCCCCTTTCTGGCCAGACCGGCGCGCCTCCACGAAAACGGCCACCAAGAGCAGATCCGAGATCGGATCGAAGCGTGGTTAGCGCCGATGGAAAGAGGACTCAGAGTTCTTAAACATATATGAAAATCAAACCCATCCAACGGTCGGATTAAAAATAAAAATGACTGTTCAACCGCTCATTTTCTGGTTCGGACAGACCGATCTCAGGGACAGAAGCAAAGCCTCCTGTTCTTGAGCTTTGACCGGGGATCAAACGATGGATCTAGGACCTGAGATTTTTATGGTGGGTAGAGGGGAGGGTTAGAAAAACGTACATGGGTATTTTTCTTGATTTGGACTCCATTTGATGGGTGGGGAAAATCAAATGCCAGCATCTATCCCGCGGACTAAACCTAGGGCAGACAGATAGGGGTCTGAACAGCAAGCTTGGAAGTGGGGCAAACGGGCTCTGATCTTCATGAAATTTTAACTGAACTAGGGGAGACATGGGGAGACCTACCCTCCAAAAAACAGCTCGATCCAACGGTTGGATCAATAGATCTCGCGTCATCTTCAAGCTTCTGGTTTGCAGGTCGCAGCCCAGGGCAGCAGCTAGGAGGAGGGGCTGTGACGGCCTGCTGGTAGCTCCGGTGGCGGCGGCGGCGATAGACGATCCCAGCAGATAGTAGAAGAGAAAAAGAAGGGATTTGGGGGGAGATATCAGATCTAAGACTCAGATCTAAGGGGTTAGAAGAAGAATTGGTGAAGAACACCAAGAACAAGAGAAGAGAGAGGGGGGTGTGCACACCAAGCATAATTCTCTTGAATTTTTCATTAGTTCCACACAAAATACAACAAGAGACTATAAATATGAAAACTCTGGATCTAGATCTAAGGACATCCACTAACACCAAAGGACATCCACTAACTCTAAAGGACATCCACTAACATTGGTCAAGGGTAGGTGGGAGACAAGCATGGGGGACAAGGATGTGGCATCCTCCACCTTTGTCTCCTTAGTCTAATAGTCCAAGTCTTCTAGAAGCCAACCTTGGACTTGGGCTCCTAATGGTCTTGAGGCCCAATTTAGAAATTGGACCCCTTACATGAAGTGTAGCCCATATTACAATCTTGACCCAACTAGAAGCTAAAATACAAAATACACACTAATACACTCACAATAAGCAAATACATGCTAATACACTCACAATAAACATAGGAAAGTATCAACACTCTGGTAGGGACTCCACACTGTCGCCCAGCCACAAGGATGTCGATGTTGACCGAGTCGTGCTGCGGGTCCGGTACCGACGGCTTGCTGAGTCGGGCCGTACTCGTGCTCTATTGTCCTCACCACAATCATAATTTTTTTTTAAAAAAGAGATAGGATAATTGGGTTGCCTCCCAAGAAGCGCTAAGTTTAACGTCTTCAGCTAGACACAATATAGCTCACAATGGGTCACTCAGCTTGAGAGAGTCCTCCTGCAGCATTGGAAGATTTTCAATGTAAGGTTTCAAACGTTGCCCATTGATAGTAAAAGTTTGACCAGTTTTAGGATCAAGAATTGTTACTGCACCATGATCAAATATTTTAATTACCACATATGGTCCATCCCATCGAGATTTCAATTTACCGGGAATAATCACAGCCTAGAGTTAAAAAGCCAGACTTTTTGGTTGATTTGAAAAGTTTTTCGTGAAATGTATTTATCATGGAATGCTTTAGTCTGGGCTTTATAAATCTTGACATTTTCATAGGCTTCATTTCTCAACTCCTCCAACTCATTTAGTTGTAGGGCCCTAAGAGATCGGCTTGGGCCAAGTCAAAATTGAACTGCTTAATAGCCCAATAGGCCCTATGCTCAAGCTCAACGGGTAGGTGACAAGCTTTCCCAAAGATTAACCTATATGGAGACATGCCAATGGAGTTTTGTATGCTGTCCGATAGGCCCAAAGAGCGTCATCCAATCTTTCAGACTAATCCTTCCTATCGGGCCTAACAGATTTCTGCAGGATATTTTTGATCTCCCTATTGGATGTCTCCACTTGGCCACTTGTTTGGGGATGGTAGGGGGTGGCAATCTTATGAGTGATCCCATATTTCCCGAGAAGAGCTCGAAATTGGGCATGAGTGAAATGAGAACCTCCATCACTAATGATCGCCCTCGGACACCCGAACCTTGAAAATATATTCTTTCGGACAAACTTCATGACAACTTTGTGATCATTGGTCCGGGTGGAAATGGCTTCAATCCACTTAGACACATAGTTGACTGCTACAAGAATGTACTCATGTCCGAATGATGGCGGAAAGGGCCCCATAAAATCAATTCCCTAAACATCAAAGATTTCAACCACTAGAATGGGGTTAAGTGGCATCATATCTCGTTTACTTATGTTCCCCACAGCTTGACACCTAAGATAATTCTTGCTAAATTCATAGGCATCTTTGAAGAGTGTGGGCCAGAAAAATCCACTTTGCAACACTTTGGTAGCTGTTTTCTTTCCCGAGAAATGTCCCCCACAAGCTAGAGTGTGACAAAAGTTCAGAACACTTTGGTGTTCCTCCTCGGGGACACACCTCCTAATTATTTGATCCGGACCAACATGGAATAATTCGGGGTCCTCCCAAAAGTAGTGCTTAACCTTTGAAAAGAATCGATCCTTCTCCTGCCTAGACCACCCTCCTGGAATCTATCTTACCGCCAGGTAATTGACTATGTGAGCGTACCAGGGGGTTGAGTTGTGAGAGATGGAAAGAATTTGCTCATCAGGAAAGGAATCAGACATAGGAGCACTTTCAGGAATCATAATCCTAGACAAGTGATCAGCTATAACATTCTCTAACCCCTTCTTGTCCTTGATCTCAAGATCAAATTCTTGTAGCAAGAGAATCCTTCTAATCAAACGGGGTTTAGCATCCTTCTTAGTGAGCAGGTATTTCAATGTAGCGTGATCCGAATAAACAATGACTTTGGCCCCCAAAAGATATGAGCGAAAATTTTCTAGGGCAAATACAACAGCCAAAAGTTCTTTCTCTGTGGTGGTATAATTTAATTGATCATTGACGAGGGTGCGACTCGCATAATAAATTACCACAGGTTTCTTATCAATTCTATGGCCCAAGACAGCTCCTATGGCATAGTCAGAGGCATCGCACATGATTTCAAATGGGAGCGACCAATCAGGAGACTGTAGGATTGGGGCTTGAGTGAGGGCCGCTTTAAGAGATTGAAAAGCCTCAAGACAAGACTCATCTAGCTGGAATGGAGTGTCCTTGGCTAGGAGCTTAGTGAGCGGACGAGTAATGGTAGAGAAGTTCTGAATGAATCTTCTATAAAAACCCGCATGGCCAAGAAAAGAGCGGATTTGCTTGACAGACGAAGGGGGAGGAAGATTAGAAATCAGATCAACCTTAGCCTTATCTACCTCTATTACCCTTTCAGAAATAACATGGCCCAACACAATGCCTTCTCTTACCATAAAGTGACTTTTCTCCCAACTTAACACAAGGTTGGATTTAATGCATCGTGCCAGCACCTTCTGTAAATTCTCCAAACAGCAATCAAATGAGTCTCCGAAAAATGAGAAGTCATCCATGAAAATTTCTAAAAAATCTCCCACCATTTCAGAAAAGATTGCCATCATACACCGCTGAAAGGTGGCAGGGGCATTACAAAGCCCAAACGGCATTCTTCTAAATGCAAACGTGCCATACGGACACGTGAATGTAGTCTTTTCCTGATCTTCCGGGTAGATAGCAACCTAATTATACCCGGAGTATCCATCCAGAAAGCAAAAATATCTTTGCCCAGTCAATTTTTCCAAAATCTGATCTACAAACGGGAGAGGAAAATGATCTTTCTTTGTCATTGAGTTCAATTTTCTGTAATCAATACAGACTCTCCACCCCGTTTGTAGTCTTATAGGCACCTCTTCACCCTTCTCATTTTGAATCACGGTCAGCCCGGACTTCTTTGGTACAACTTGTGTAGGGCTGACCCACTTGCTGTCAGAGATGGGATATATAATTTCGGCATCTAACCACTTCACCACCTCTTGCTTAACCACCTCTTTCATGTTCGGATTCAACCGGCGTTGCATCTCCCTGCTCGGTTTGGCATTGTCCTCTAAATAGATATGGTGCATACAAACATCTGGACTGATCCCTTTGAGATCCGCCACCGACCAACCTATTGCCCCCCTATGCTCCTTAAGAACAATTAAGAGTTGGGATTCCTGAGCAGAAGTGAGATTAGAGGCAATGATGACAGGTAGAGTGTGATTGGGTCCCAAATATGCATATTCAAGGGAGTCTGGCAGAGGTTTCAATTCAAGAGTAGGCGGATGATCCAGAGATGGAAGAGTAGGTTCAGATTGTAATGGAGGAAGTGACTCTACCCTAGACCAGGGTGCAGAAGAGAGAGGAGAATCCTGAAGCATGCTACCCTCTTCTAGGGTGTTCTCAATGTTATCCGGAATCACATCCTCAAAGATATCAATGACATTGCATTCATCTCCTTGATCCGGATACTGAGAAGCCTTAAAAATATTTAGAGAAACTTTTTCGCCTCCAAATGATATATCCATCATTCCCGTGGCACAGTTGATGTTGGCCTTAGCAGTTGCTAGAAAAGGACGTCCCAAAATAATAGGTGTATGCTTTAAATCCTGGGACGAGGCCATATCAAGAATGAAAAATCCACCGGGAAATAACATTCATGCACTTTAACAATGACATCCTCCAACAGACCCCTTGGTGTTTTAACCGACTTATCCGCCAATTGGAGGATGATTAAAGTGGGTTTTAACTCCCCTAGATCAAACTTCTCATAGATAAAGGTGGGTAAAAGATTCACGCTAGCACCTAAGTCTAGCAATGCTCGATCAAAAGTGACTCCACCTATATCACATGAGATTAAAGGGGCTCCGGGGTCCTTCAATTTTTTTGGCAAATGATTCATCAAAACAGCACTCACATCCTCAGACAAGCGGATCTTTTGAGTCACCGCCCTTGGCTCCCTCTTTGGAGTACAAAGCTCTTTCAAAAACTTTGCATATGCCGGCACATGCTTGATTGCATCCAAGAGTGGAATATTGATATTCACTTGTTTAAACAATTCCACTAATTCTTCCTATTGTACCGGTGGTTTCTTGTGAGCTTTCAGCTTTAGAGCATCGGGAAAAGGGACCTTAGGCACATATTCTTGGGGTCCTTCATCAACTTTTGCCTTCCCTTTATCCAGCTTCTTCTCTCCACTCTCTGCCTTTTTTCTCTCTTGCATAATCACAGGCTCCTCATCCTCACTATCACTTTCCATGGGAGCATCTTGACCCGAACTACTACCCACATCCTTAGCCTGATAAGGATCATTAGGAATTTTCCCGCTCCTAAGGGTAGAGATGGCTTTGGCATTCTCAAACTGAGGACCTACAAGAGGGGGCGGCTGAGGTTGATTGGGCTGATTGGGTTGAGGAAGAATGGGAGCTCTTAGAGGGAAGCCTAGAGGTTGTTGATTGCGGGGGTTAGCAATAGGCTGACTTGGTAATTGGCCCATTTCCCTTCTCATGGTGGCTTCAGCCAATTGGCCCAATTGGGTTTCCAACTTAGAAATAGTTTGTTGTTGGGCATGGAAGGTCTGTTAGAAAGATTGATTTTGGGCTTGTATGGTTTGTTGGAAGGATTGGTTTTGGGCCAGAATTAGTTGTTGTAATTGATGGAATCTATCATCAGTTTGGGAGTCCTGGTGGTGTCGTGGAGGAGGTTGATAGATTTGGTGGGAATTGGAAGATTACCCGTAATTGGGCTGAGGAGGTTGGTATGGGACCTGACCCTGGTTAAATCGGGGAAGTGGTTGTTGGGCTTGCGGTCCCCGACCATAAGCATTTCCTTGGAATGGTGGTTGTGCTTGAAATTGGTGTTGGATGGGTGGTTTGTGAGTTTGAGACGTAGAGGGGATGGTGGGCTGATTGAGAGATTGTTGATTTCTCCAATTGAAATTCGGGTGATTCCTCCAACCCAGATTATAGGTGTTAGAAAATGGGTCATAGTTGGGCTTAGAGAACCCCTGGGCTGCTTGGACTTGCTCCTGTATAAAAGGTGGTAACTGGGTGCTGTTGGGCAATCAGACACATGATGGTCCGGGCTAGTACATAAAACACACACCTCATGGTGTGTTGGGTCCGGGTATGGGTTGGATGTAGTTGAGATGGTGGTTTCTTGTTTATTTTGGGACATGAGCTGGTCTAACTTGTGGGCTAGCATGTCAACATGTTCTAGCTTTTGGGCCATGATGTCCACCTTGTCTAATTTTTGATGGATGAAATTCACATCCACCCTAGCTTCAAGTTCCACTCGATACATCCCGGCCCGTTTAGAGGGCCCAATGGTTCTCTCATATGAGGATAAGGAAGCATGGTTGATTGAATTCTCGCTCAACATTTCAAATAAGGCATATGCCTCATCCTCACTCTTACTCATAAAGGCCCCACCACATGATGCATCCACAATCTGCCTAACTTGATCATCTAGGCCCTCATAGAAAGCTTGCACTATTTGCCATTTGGAGAGCCCATGATGTGGGCATTTTCTGAGGAGTTCCTTTAATCTCTCCCATGGTTCATGTATTTGTTCATTTGGGAGTTGCGCGAATCCTGTGATTGCACGTCTCATGGTGTTGGTTCTACCGATGGGGTAAAACTTCTTAAGGAACTCATGCTGCATATCTGCCCATGTGCCAATAGGTTTCCCTAAGGTCCCTAGCCAGTATTTGGCTTTGTCCTTAAGTGAGAAAGAGAATAAGGTCAGGCGGAGAGCACCATCTGTGAAATTTTGAATTTTCACAGTGGAACAAATTTCTAGAAATTCATCCAGATGTTTATAGGGATCTTCATTGGTCTTCCCATAAAAGGATGGGAGCATCTGAATGGTGCTAGATTTGATCTCATAGTGCAAAGCAGGGACATTAGGCAGTTGGATACAAGTAGATGGCTGATAATTCGAAGGAATGAAATATTCCTTCATCTGTTTGGGCACCCCTAATTGGTGTTGTTCAGCCATAGGTTGGGTTTGATTTTGAGCCGGATTAAAAATGAATCGCTCAATCTCACTAATGGGCTCAACTAAGTCACGGTGTTGAGATCTTCTCCCTTGCATAAACCAAGGTTAAAGATGAGAGATGGGAGAATTTTTTTTATGATGATTTTTATTTTTTTATTTTTTTTGTGTTTACTCAAACTAGGACGAAGAGAGAGAAGATGAGATTTTTTATTTTTATTAATTATTTTTATTATTATTTTTATGCAAACACAAACAAGTTGTCACACAAATTACTTAATGCCCAAGATGTGACCTAGACCTACAAATTAGGTTTCACAAAATGGCTAAAGTGAAACTTAAGTTCACCCTCAATATTTTCACCGGCCAGATAAGGGGTGGGGTAGTGGGAGGTTCCCCCTACTTTCGCAGGGACCTAATTATGCCAAACCACTAGCCCGCTGAAGGCATTTGCCGTCCGACCGTCTTGCCTTAGGCACCGGTTTTCATAAGAGGGTAAGCTCAAATAACACAAGAACCATGTAAACACGTCACGTGGTGGACTGAGAGAGAGAGATGAGATTTCTCCCTCTCCGAGTAATAAAGGGTGAAAGAAATGAGGATAAAACAATGAAACGCTCGCTATAGGGGATATGGAAGAACGGTGGACAAGTATGACCTACAGATAAGACAACAGTGAGGACATGGAGAATTTAGACTGACCGAACTCCGGTACGTGACGGAGATGGGGGTCCGAAGACCCTCTCGTGCAAACTAAACCCCTTCCCGGTAGGCGTAACCCACCGTTCCGAGAGTAACTTTTCAGATACCGAATTCAAGTCCTGGGACTCTACGTAATAGAATTTGACAGACGGGAAGACACGTAGACTCAGAAATTATAACGATATATCACTCCTCGAACAGTTACAAGAACAATATGAATAAAAGCACACCACCGCAGGACATTGGTCTTTGCGGGGTTTTAACAACAATATTGCAATATGAGCTGTAATTAATATATGTACATATGGAAACCACCGCGAGACATTGGCCTTACGGGATTTTTTTAAAGCAATATAAATAATAAATAAAAGTATATATATATATACCACCACGAGACATTGGCCTCTGCGGGGTTTTTAATGCATTATAAATAATAAATATAAATATATATACACACCACCACAAGACATTGGCCTCTGTGGGGATTTTACTATAACATAGATAATAAATATAAGTATATAAATATATAAACCACCACGAGATTGTGGCCTCTGCGGGGTTTTTACTATGACATAAATAATAAATATAAGTATATACATATATAAACCACCACGAGACTTTGGCCTCTGCGGGGTTTTTAATATAACATAAGTATATATAACAAGAAATAAAAAGGGGATCAAATAAACCGTCGCGAGATGTTATTCTCCGCGGGGTTTTAAAGTGATGATAGGGGAATGCTGAAATTAAATAGTTAGGGGTTAGAGAGTAGGGTGCAGAAAATAAAATGTTGAAATGGAAACGGTCGCGAGAGGTGACCTACCGCACCAATTAGGAGTTAGATAGACAAAAAGTAAATGACAGAAACCGCCACGGGGAATAATCCTCCGCGCGGGCGAGGCCAGAGACAGAAGAAGATAACCGCTGCGGGAAGCAACTCTCCGCGGATGTTATTAAAATAAAGATGATCAAAATGAAGCGCGCGTTAGAAGTTTTGTGATCGCCAGGGACCGAGGGTCCCGAGTGGATTGATCGCTTTTACCTTTGACGCGGGAATTGCGTGGGTTCCTTCTTCCTCTTCTTTCGACAGGCCGAAGAAGAGGGCCTTTAACTGGTTACCCCTACACAAAGAACAAACAGAGAAAAATAACTAAATGAGAATGACGGCGGTGTAGTACCAATCCTTAGGTAATGAAACTGTAAATAATATAAACGAACACGTACCTGGTTGGTGTTTTTAAAACCCCTTTAGAATTAAAAGGGTGGGAGAATGACATGATGAAATGCGTAAACACAAAGACACTCACAAGCTAGGCCCTCTCGGAGAGAAAGGCATGGCACATATGCTAAATGATGCATGGAACATGATTGATTGACTAAATAAAAATAAGAGAGGGGAGAAAAGTTTATCGAGGGAGACCGGCAACGAGCTTTGAAAAAGCCCTCAATAGCACGAGCACAGCACGACTAAGGAGCTTCCGAGCGGACTTCAGAAACTAATTGAGCCAGAGATAAGAGCACACACACATGAGCATATACATATGAATGACAAGTATATTTAGATAAACATATACTTAGACATATTAAAGATATTTAACATATACGTAAATACAAACATTTATAAACATATATGTAAACTGGTCGAAATAAAAGAACGAAAATTTGAGGAAGAAGGCGAGAAAGGGAGAGAGAAAACTCTTTTTTGTTATTTATTTTTAAGACTTTATTTTTAGAAGAAAAGGGATGAGATATATATACATATGTGATATATATATATATATATGATATCTATATATATGTGTGTGTTATGTATATGTATAATATATATATATATAGGGGAAAGAAAGAAAAGGAGAGGGCAAGAGAGGGTATGAGAGGGAGAGAGGGACGGAGGGGGGGCGTGTGAGAGTGAGAGAGAGAGAAGAAGAAAGAGAGGGATAAAATAAATAAAAAAATGAAAAGAGAGAGAGAGAGGGTGAGAGAGAGACACGGCGGGAGAGAGAGGAAGAGAGGACGAAAGAGAGAGGGGAAGAGAGAGAGAGAGAGGGTGGGGGAGATGATTAAAAAATGAAAAAAAAAGAGAGAGATCGAGAGGGTAAGAGAGAGGATTAGAAAAAAAAAATAAAAAGTGAGAGAGAGAGAGAGAGAGAGAGAGAGAGAGAGAGAGAGAGAGAGAGAGAGAGAGAGAGAGAGAGAGAGAGAGAGAGAGAGAAGGAGGCGAGTGAGAGAGAAAGAGAGAGAGAGAGAGAGGGGGGGCGAGCACGGCGGGGAAGAGAGAGAGAGGGAGGCGAGCGCGGCGGGGAGCGGAGAGAGAAGAGAGAGAGGGCCGGAGAGAGAGAGAGATCGAGAGAGAGAAACGGGAGAGTGGGGGTGCGAGAGGAGAGAGAAAGAGAGAGAGAGAGAGAGAAAGAGAGAACGAGAGTGGAAACGGGAGAGGGAGATTAAGAGAGATGAGAGGGGGAGGGAGAAGGGGAGACGAGAGAGATGAGAGGGGGAGCCGCGACCGCGGCGGTCACGACGGGGGGAGGAAGAGAAGACGGGGAGAGGGAGAGACCGGTAGGGAGAGGAGAAAGAGAGAGAGAGAGAGAGAGGGAGGCCGGCGGGAGGAAGAGAAACGGGAGAGAGAGAGGGACCAGCAGGGAGAGGAGAAAGAGAGAGAGAGAGAGAGAGAGGGAGGCCGGCGACGGGAGTGTGCAGCAGCGGTTAGACAAGGGAGGGCGGCGGTCGGAGGAGCAGCAGCGGGGGTCGCAGCGGCCGGTGCAGGGGCTGAAGGTGACTACGGCTGGTGCCGCGATGAACGCACGTGGGGAAGCCGGCGGTCGTGGCGTCGCGGCTTGCATGCAGGGGGGGCTCGCGGGGATGCGGCAGCGAACGTGGAGGTAGCAGCGGTGATGGCGGAGGGTTGCTCAGTGGAGGGGAGGTTGGGCTTGCGGAGGTGGAAGCCGGCTCGCGGGTGGACGACAGTCGTCGGGGGACGGCGGTTTGCGGACGGTAGCATGGTGAGGCGCACCGACTTCACGACAGACGGGGAGTGGTCGCTGACGGCGTCGTGGGCTTCACGGCGGCGAGCGGGCTACGACAAGGGCGGCGGTGCAGTGGAGGTGAACTCCCGAGCGCGGCGGGCTTGACGACGGAGGTGGCCGGTTGGCTTCACGGCATACGGGGAGTGCTGCGGACGGAGGTCGTTGACGTGGGCTCGTACGGTGGAGTCCGCGGCTTGCATGCAGGGGGCCTGACGGAGGTCACCGGCGGCTGGCGGATGATGTGGGCGGCTAGCCGGTGGAGGACGTTGCGGATGCGGCAGTGAGGGGTGTAGGGAGGTTGTGGAAAGGCCAAAGAGAAGAGGATGGAAGGGGTGCGTGGGGTGATGGTGCATGCACAAGGGGTCGCGGCAGGGCGTTTAGAGAGGGAGAGAGATGGTGGACGGGGAGTGCTGTGCATGGGAGATAGCAATGGGAAAGATGAAGGTCGACGATGGGTGTGGCTAGTGAGAGGGGGATGGGCTCACACGGAGGAGGGTGGCTGGGTTTGTGGGTTGTTAGGTTTCGGAGAGAAAGTGGGAGAATGAGAGTGGGAGAAGAATGAGCAGCGTGGGTTGGCCATGTGGAGAGAATGTGCTGGTGCGTATGTGTGTGTGCCGTGGGGGAGAGGAGTGAGAGCAGTGAGAGGTGTGTGTGTGTGTGCCGTGAGGGAGGGGGATGTGTACAGTGAGGTGAGAGGGAAAGAAAGAGACAGAATGTAAGGGAGAGGGTGAGAGAGTAGGGAGGAGGGGATTACGTGAGAGATAGGGAAGAAAATAGAGAGAGAGAAGGAGACGTAAGGATTAATATGTATATATATATATGAATTATTTTTATTTATTATTATTTTGTTTCTGTAGTTATTAAGCCTTTTTACTTTTTAAGAAATATATAGTTATCAATTATATATATATAGTAATCACATACATATATATTTACAAAAATAAATTTATCATTAAAGAAAATCAACTACATATTTTTATGTAAACATAATTATACACACACATTTTTTTTGGATTTCATTTTCTCTTTTGTTTATTCATATGTATACATATTTTAATTTTCTCCCTCTCACAAAATAAATGTAATTTAACTAAAATTACGGAAATCACTCAAATAAAAGAAAATGTAAGCCACTTCAGGGCATTACGGTACAATATGGGATGTACTCATCGTAACGTCAGAAATGGCGTGTCTACAGCTGCCCCGCCTTGGCATCCACTTTGTAGGGGAAGGGCGTGTAATGGAATGAAACGAAGTGTATTGAAATGAAATGAAGTGGACTGAAAAGTCGATGCCAAGGTGTGATGAGACACGCTTCTAACATCACGCGATGGGAATCTTTTCGGAGTTTCACGAAGGAATCTTGAGGAAGGTTCTCCGAAATCAACGATTGTTTGGATGGTAAATAAACAAGGAAGGACACTGTGTGCGCTGGGGCACAACAAACTAAAAGGACCAACTTCACGGTGCGGAAGTACCTGGGTCGTAAACCTCAGGTTTCACCATTGGGGAGCGGTTACCAGCCATTGTGGAAGTGCTGCAGCCAAGGTGGGTCCGAGGGAAATAAACGAATGATTGGAGACAAATCCAAATAATGGTTTTATCCAGAGAAACATCCCAAGGCAACCTCGGGAAAACTCAGTACTCGACTCGGAATAGAATATCCCATATTTAAGCAATTAAACACAGTAGCTCACACAATCAAAGTAAGTGAGTGATTTTCCACAATGAACTCAAAGTCCTACATGAATGCATGTTGGGTTTAAAAGAAAAATAAAACAAACTAAAATAGAAACTATCCAAGGATAATATTGCTAAGCTGTGAAGAGTGGGTCAGGATACCGATCCAATGAGCTGATACTGAGCCGGGGCCCGTTTCTCCACGTACCGACTCATCGAACGGAACCATCGTCCCCATTCTATCACAACTTAACGGCCTATCCGTACGTCCCGAACTCCTTCGGGATCATCACTATTTTTGTTGAAGGGGAACTCAAATCCCGGAATTGTCCAAGGCGTAAGGTCCTTGGCATGTGTGGACACCGAAAATTGCACATCCAGATGCCACGCTCAGCCCAGCATCAACAACGGCCCCGAGTAAAGAAACCCCGGAGAAATCAAGCACAAGAGGCCCCACGGCCCATGGGCCTCGAAGAGAATCAAATGGGCCACGACTCATGCTCACAATGGGCTCAAAATCGCCCTGGCAGAACCCTCCAGACGGTCGCTCCCTTCAGCGGCACACCCTGCCGCGGCCCTCGCCGGCACACCCCTATGGGGGTTCACCGGCACACCCCCAAGGGGGTTCACCGGCACACCCCCATGGGGGGGGTCTTCACCGGCACACCCCCATGGGGGGGGGGTCTTCACCGGCACACCCCCCATGGGGGGGGGGGTCTTCACCGGCACACCCTTTGGGGCCTCAGCGGCACGCCCTCAGCAGGCCTCAGCGGCACGCCCTCAGCAGGCCTCAGCGGCACGCCCTCAGCAGCCTCAGCGGCACGCCCTCAGTAGCTTCAGCGGCACGCCCTCAGCAGCCTCAGCGGCACGCCCTCAGCAGCTTCAGCGGCACGCCCTCAGCAGGCCTCAGCGGCACGCCCTCAGCAGGCCTCAGCGGCACGCCCTCAGCAGCCTCAGCGGCACGCCCTCAGCAGCTTCAGCGGCACGCCCTCAGCAGGCTTCAGCGGCACGGCCCTTTGGGGCTTCAGCGGCACGGCCCTTTGGGGTCTTCAGCGGCACGCCCTTCAGGCCGTTCAGCGGCACGCCCATCCGGGGCTCCAGCGGTACGCTCTTTTGGCACCACAGCGGCACGCTTGTTCAGCCCTTCAACGGCACAGCGGTGAAGCTCTTTCAACGGGCGACGTGAGGCCCATGCCCTACACATCCTTGGCGCGCAGTGGAGCCGTCTGAGGTGGCAGCCGATCGTTGGGCCACGTGGCCTAGTCCACTGACAGCCAGGACAGGCAGGTCAAACCTCATGATCACGGGCCACTTCCCGCTTCGACGCCCCTGCACGAGGACTCCCGCCGTCCGGGGTATAAAAACCCCTCCCCTTCGTTTCGAACAAAGGGGGAAGAAATACACACACACAAAGGGAAAAGAGAAGAGAGGGAGAAGACAAGAGGCAGACGGATAGACACATACACGCGAAAAGAAAAGAGAAGAAGAGAGAAGAAGAAGAAGAGGCTCCCTCCCTGCCGGGAGCTTCCTTCGACGACCACCACCACCGGAAGAGAGCAAGAGTAAGGGAGGGAGGGTTCGATGTAATGGGGAGAGAGTTAGGGGCGGCTGACCTCCCTCCTGCCCTCCGTTCCCCCCCCTTTCCTTTTATGTATTCTTTCTTTTCTGGGGCCTTCTTCCCTTTCTCGGC
>JAHNEJ010001927.1:0-150980 GCA_022559845.1 Amorphophallus konjac
GGGCATAACCCGACCTTCAACCATACACTATTTGATATACCGGGAGCACAGGAGGGTAGACAAGGGCTTCTTTATTAATTATCATGCAAATGATCGCTAAGAGAGCAAAATGTTATTCTTCGTCGAATCAGGCGGGTATGAATAGATTCCAAGCCTCAGCCTCAGTCTCATCGATGAGCTACATGCTCATTTAACGACTTTATTTGCTCAGTTGATCATCACTATACGAGAGTACACGGAACAAATCCGGCAGCATATCCCCTTATCTTGAGCTATGCCAAGTGGGAATAGGAAACTGTCCACGCAGAGCCGGGACAGAATCCACAAAAGAACGGAGCATATCAATGCCCGAATATCACAAGGTGAGACTAAATTGAGTTGGTATTCGGTCACCACGGCATTTTGACATTATTATTCCCCAGGAGGGAATCAATAGAGGACATGCAGAGGCAGATCCCTTTAGATCCCGGGGGGGGGGGGGGTGGGAGGTGATTCGACATAGTGAGGATCGGAATTCATTCGGACAGCATCTCCCCTTATTTCGGACTATGCCCAGGGGATATAGGACATCCATTCACGGAGTGACGAGATGGAAGCCGAAAAGAACATGGACATATCTATGCCCGAGACCCAAGAGGATTGAGAGATGACTCGACAATGTTTACCATCATGGTGTTTAATGATATCCCCCTAGAGGAACCTGTAGAGGCCTAATTTTGGACATCCCGCGGACCTTGTCTAGCCATCATAGAAGTGATACTTTTCCTTGGTTGATTGGTTGTATGGAGTCTCATCCTTGTTTTGGTAGGCTCCACCCTGTCCCTTCGCGGATCCAACTTCGCGGTAAGTTTGTGGGGTGTTGCAGGGGGCAGCGCCCCCCTGCCCGTAAGGTCGGGGGTTCGGGGGCGTGAGCCCCCGAGGTGATTTTGAGGCTCTATACACATTCTCTGCCCTGATCCCTGGGTGGCCAAGGTGCTGTCCACCCACATCCCTGGGTGACCAGAGACCTGGCCGCCCAGCCCCTTCTCGAGCGGCCACAGAGTTGGCCGCCAAACTCCCAAGGTGGCCACATAGTTGGCCGCCCAGCTCCTTCAAGGTGGCCAGACTGTTGGTCACCCAGCCCCTCAAGAAGGCCATCGACATGGCCGCCTAGCTCCTTTGGATGGCTAGAGCTTTGGTCGCCTCCTGTCAACCGTCCGTCAACCCCACGTTCTGCCCACTCTCGGCACATTCTCCGGAATTGCTCCCACTCCGGGAGGTTCGAGACCCACGTAGCTTTCACGTAATCCATATTTTCGAATGGTTTTCGTGGAGGGAACTCCCCCACATACAAAACCCATTCCGAACCATCTCCCGTGGGGGGGATTGGACATTTACTCACGGAGAGAGTTGGACATTTTCTGGGGTGGTAGGAAGAGACCGGTCTAGAGGTTCTAGTAGCCCAGAGAGCACCTTCCCTCATCCCCGTCGATCTATCTGAAGTTGGAGAGCTCCACCGTGGACGAGCCCCAGTTTCAGGGGGCGGCCATGTCTATGGCCGCCCACCCTCTCTAGGCGACCACAATGCTGGCCGCCCTCTGTAGGTTGACGGGCAAACCCCATCCTTTCTTTCCCTTGTCCCCTATATTGCTACATTCCATTCTATTTTACTGCATCCATGCATAATAGATCTTCCTAGATCCCATTTTAAAGAGGTTTTTCAACCCAAAACATAGGGAAGGCGGATGGTCGAAAGTCTCGACCATTCCCCTTTCCGCCCCCCTTCCCGGTACGATTGACCCCATTTGCATGTTTTCTGTACTTCTATGAGCATTTCCTACACTTCATAGTCTAATGGTCTATTCTCTATTTGCTGGTAATTTGCAGGAACTTCATCGTCGACTCGCAGAGCTCCGCGTTCTTGGCCGGCAGAGAGCGAGGACAGAAGAACCCACCATCTCCCCACTTCTAAGGCATCCACGATCATCACCCCTATGAGGTTCAGGTAAACACCTCTGGTGATCACACCTATTTATATCTTTCTAACCTGCGCACTGTAGGTAGCAGCAGCAAAAGTTCGGGAGGACACACGCGCCCATCGTACGCGGCACCGCCACCTTCTGGCACCTACAACCTTTTGGCGATCACGGTGGGACCCTGATTGCTCACTGTGAGTCTTTACATTGAAGTTTACTGCATTCACTTCCCAACAAATAGCCTTTTCCATCCTTATTTTTTAATTTTAGTTGCTCCTGTGCCTATCCTGCACTTGGCGGACTTGCAAGACCCAAAACAGGTGGCGGCCAGGGTTCTGGCTACCCAGGTCCCAGGGCGGCCAAAGACCTGGTGTGGACACCAAAAATTGCACACCCAGATGCCCTACTCGGCCCAGCACTAACAACGGCACCAAGTGAAGAAGCCCCGTAGAGACTGGTCATCCGGACTCCCCAAATATGCACACTGCTGTGAAGCCGTCCCCGGAGTCACGACGGCGAAGAGAAACCAACCCCCGGGAAGCTCACGACCTGTGGCCCCCGAAGAAGATCAAACAAACCATAATTTTGAGCACAAAACGGGCCCAAGTCAGCCCCAGCGGCACACCCTGGTGGCCTTCAACGGCACACCCAGGGTTGCCTTCAGCGGCACACCCTTGTGGTGGCCTTCAGCGGCGCAGCCCCTGGGAGCCCCAGCGGCACACCCAGGCCTTTAGCGGCATGCCCATTGGGCCTTCAGCGGCACACTCTTTGGTGCCCTCCAGCGGCACACTATGAAGTGCCCTCCACGGCACACTTTTTATGCCCCCAGCGTCACACTATGAAGGGCCCCCAGCGGCACACTATGAAGGGCCCCCCACGGCACGCTCTTTGTGCCCTTTAACGGCACACTTCTCTGGGCCTTCAGTGGCACGCCTTTTGCCCTCTTCAGCGGCATGCTTATAGTGTCTTACAGCGACACGCTTCTTCAGCCCGCCAGCGGTACAGCGTGAAGGTTTTTCAACGGCCAAACGACGTTAAGCCCATGCCCTACATATCCTTGGCGCGCAGTGAGCTGTCCGAGGTGTCAACCAACGGTTGGGCCACGCAGGCTACTCCCCTGACAGCCAGGATGAAAAAGTTCAAACGTCATCATGATGAAGCTGCTTCCCGCCTCCGACGGCCGTGTTCGAAGGCTCCCGTTGCTGGGAGTATAAAACCACTCCCATTCCAAGCAAAAAGGGAGGACAGAAAAAAAAAGGAGAAGGAGAGGCTGGAGAGGAACAGACACACAGACAGAGGGAGAGACATACGCAAGAGAGGAAGAGAAGGGAGGAGAAGAAGGGCTCCGGCGTGAGTCTCCTCCGACGGCCACCGGGCAGAAGAGAGAGTAAGAGAGAAGGAGAGCTGAATGTAACAGGGGAAGGTGCGGGGGAACGAGCAGTGGACGCTCGTCCCTGCTTCAATCCCCAACACTTTCCCTTCCGTGGTTTTCCTTGTTTTCTCCCTCCCTTCATCTTGTATTTTGGTTTTCTTCCTTGCCCGTAGCCTTGACTCGGGCGTGCTCGGCAATGTATATGGACGGCCACGGTCCCTTGCTCCCCATGAATGAAAATCACCCTCCTTGGGTTTCTCTGTTATTTCTGTTGGTTTACGCCAGTTTTCATGGTGTATGATGTGTTGTTCATTTTTCTCCTCCATTTCCCCTTTTCTCCGGTATTTTTGGAGTCTCCGTAGCGATGTGATTCCTCCCATATGATCCTTGATCTCATGGGCTCTTTGCCCCTTTTTTTGTGGCCCTCAGTTGTGCCCATCTACTTGAAGGGAGAGAGAGCCTCCTTCTCCTCCTGAACACCCAACTCCCAGCAGCCTACCCTTGGCCTTTAACCCATCTTCGTTTCCTGAATAACCTGCAACCCTCCCAGTCCACACACTTAACCCCTCCGGCCCTTGGCCGGTACACCCATAGTGGCCCTCAGCGACACACTCTTTCGTCCCTTGGCCGGTACACCCCATAACAGCCCTCAGCGGTGCACCTCCCCCTTTTGTGCCTCAGCGGTACGCCCTTAGCCTTCCTAGCCCGGCACACCCTATGCTCGTCCTTGGCCGGTACGCCTTGGCCAATCCCCCGTCCACCCTGTCCAGTATTAGAAGCCTCCCGTTCATCATTTTCTTCGTGTTTTTCGGGGTTCTATAAAGGTGTTGCCGTCTCCGGGCGCCCACCTCCAGTTGTCGGGTTCCGCCACTCCATGTGGGCGCGTTCCCTTTACCTCCCTTACGCTCGGGTAGAGGGGAGGTGCTGCCGAATTTTCGTCAGAAAATAACAAAAATGTTAAAAAGGTAAAAGGAAGCAACAAACGCATGGAACGATTAACGATAGAACCTTCCAATTAATCAAGCCACCGCCGGCAGCATGAGAACTGAACCGATCAACGACACGGTAGACCGAACGTCCGATTGGTGAGAAGAGTCCAAACAGAATGAAGCGAAGAAAAGAAGAAGTTTATGTAAAACTACGCGCAAATTAAGAAAGAATAAAAGAAAAGCCTTAAAACAAATAATAGAAGAGTGGGCTTTCACCTCCACCCTTGTTCCAACCTTCACCGTTACACTCCCACCACCCTCCGTTTTATCTTTCACCGGTACACCCCTTTTAACCCCCAGCGGTACGCCCCTTTTTGGCCTCCAGCGGTACACCCTCATCACCCCCAAGCGGTACACCCTCATCACCCCCCAGCGGTACACCCTCATCATCCCCCTTAACATTTCCAACCCCAAATCGCCTTCAGCAGTACGCCCTTCCCAACCTCCAACGGCACACTCCAGAGAGCCTTCAGTGGTACACACTGCCCATCTTCAGCGGCACACTCTAACGGCCCTTCAATGACACAACCTCCTGGCCCTTTCAGCGGCACACTCCTTCCCATTACCTCTTCCGCTTCACCGGTACACCCTCATCCACTGTCTCAGTGGAACCCAATGTATAGACTTGGCAGATTGACGCACAAACACAGCAACAGGCAATGTATAGACTTCGAGCTGCAGCCAAGGGACAACGTACAGACTTTGTGCTGCAATGTGCAGACTTTGGGTTGACCAATGTACAGACTTCACGCGGCAACGTACAGACTTTGTGCTGCAGCGTACAGACTTTGGGCCAGCCAATGTATAGACTTCATGCTGCGACATACGGACTTTGTACTGCAGCGTACAGACTTTGGGATGGGCGATGTACAGACTTCATGTTAGGGTGTGCAGACTTCATGCTGCAATGTATAGACTTTGTGCCGCAGTGTATAGACCTTGTGGCCAATGTACAGACTTCATGTTGCAACGTACAGACCTCATGCTGCCACGTACAGACTTTGAGTTGAAGGATGTACAGACTCTGGCCCGGCCGGTGTACAGACTTTGGGCTGGCCGATGTACGGACTCTGAGCTGCAATGTATAGACTCTGAGCCACAGTCGATGAACGATGTATAGACTTTGAGTTGCCCAATGTGCAGGCTTTGAACTGCAGCCAAGGGACAGTGTATAGGCTTCGAACTGCAGCCAAAAGGGCAATGTATAGACTTCGAATTGGCTAATGTACAGACTTTGAGCAGCCAATGTACAGACTGTGAGCTGCAGTCGATAGGCAATGTACATACTTTGAGCTGAAGGATGTATAGACTTGATATGCTAGTTGAACAGACAATGTACAAACTTTGGGGCTGATGGATGTACAGACTTTATGTTATCTCCCTTTCTTCGCCGATACACTCTTCAGGCCCCCCCCCAGCGGTACACTGCCTTGAGGTCTCCACCGGTACACCCTCCTTAAGCCCTTCAGCGGCACACAGCTCCAACCCTTCGCCGGCACACCTCCGCCCTCCTTCGCCGGTACGCCACCTTTGGCCCTTCAGCGGCACCCATTCCCCAACGACACACACCCTTTAGCACCCAGCGGCCCACTTCCCCTCCACCTTATCTACCCTTCACCGGCACACTTGGCCGGCCCTTCGCCGGCACACTTCCTTCACCGGTACGCCCCTATTCTTCCTTCGCCGGCACACTCCATCTCCTTTCGCCGGTACGCTATATGTATATATATGCATAGCATGGCAATGATAACAACAATAATGGATGAATTAATAAAAGTTATGTTGATTGAAGGGCCCCAAATGTGTAGCAGTTGTAATGACAATAAAAAAGGGGGGAGGGGATAAGAAAATAATAATAATAGCAATAAATAAAAAGAAGAGAAATCATTCGAATAAATGCACAAAGAGGTAATAGGCAGCGAAAGGAAAGGGAGGAACACATAATTAAAACCCCAGATAAAAAAATGCTAGGGTCCACATTGCAGTCCCATCTCTCCCCGTGACCCGACGCGAAAGGAACAATAATGCCGCCCTCTCAGGCCGGGCCCGAGTCTCGGGAATCCACCCGACATGGCCAAGCCCCGACCTGACCTTGGGCCAACACTCCAACTAGACCGGATCCGTTTCTCGACATCGGGCCCTTCCAGGTCGTTATTAAAATTGCCGTGCATGCGGCAGACATTTGAACGGATTCACCCCGATTTTCCGTCGCGTTTCCATCACGGACCCGTGTCCGAATATGAAAAGGTCCACGAGTGACCGACATGGCCAGTGGCTCGCATCCTAATGCGTACTTTGGTGTGATTTTCTCCTGTCTCTTTCTCGCGCAATTAGTATTATTCTTTTCGGCCGCAGGGCCCCTAATTTCGGCAATTAATCAAGGGTGTTCCCTCGTATGGGGGATGTAAATGACGTCGCGGCCTTTATGGCGCGACGGGATTCAGTCCCGACACGAACCACACAATCGTCTGACGAAGTCAGGTCGAGCGCACCATGGGCTCTTCGGAGCCCGAATAAATCGTCACTTCGGTGACTGGCACGCCCACGCACCCCAATAAACGAATAGACCAACGAGAGCACATCGGGTGGAAAAAGTGCGTCCACAAGTCTGGCACGCCCGGTGGGACGAATCCACCCTTCATCTCTTTGCCAGAATTAGGGGCCCTGCGGCCCCCTTCTTGTGATACTAATTGCGTCACTTTCTCAAATACAGGAAAATCGCATCATGGTGCCGATGATGGCTGTCACTTGCGGCCCTCAAGGCGTCGAGAACCATGTCTGAGGCGACTACCTAGCGGTCCCCCTTAACTTCGGGAGCTTCCCTCCCACTGTGGGCTTCCCCAACTTCTTGGGGGTGGCTTTTGCCAACATCCTCGAGGTGAAGGCGCCTGAGCAGTCCCAGATCAACGCTCTCGCTCCGAGGGCCACTGAAGCTGTCACCGGCCGAGCTGTGGCCAAGAACAACAATGGCGTCCCAGCAACGACGCTAAGCTGCAACGTGCACCACGTGCACCAAACCACCGGCCCATCCCACCAAGGGTCGGCATCCTACCGAAGAAGGCTCCGGAGGAGCAACGCCGGCGCCAGCTCTGGACGCCGCACCTCCAATTCTGGAAAGACTATGACTGTCGGGGCCCTCCGAGTCCGCCTGGACGGGCAGAGGTCCCGGGCGGCACCGGACCGTGTCGTCCCGACTGTCCCAGTCCACAACTCCTTTCAAGGACTGGAGAAGTTGAAGGAGAAGGTGACGCCCACTGCTGTGGCCGCATCACCGAAGGCTGCGCCGGTTCACAGGCCGGCCAAACTGAAGCAGGTCTGGGTCCCCAAGGAGGCCCGACCCATTGCACCCGCCCAGGCGGGGCCTAGCATTTTCCGCCCGAGGAGGGCTAGAAGAGATGAAAGGGTCGAGCTCACGACCCCGGCTTGCCGACCAGCACCCGTCACCCCGGTGCTGCCCGAGAAAGCTCACCGCTGTCACCGCGGGCGCCGACACAACGCCGCCCGCCCGGCACCCAGGGCCTACTCTCCTCCTGCCGCTATCATCGACATGCAACCGCAGGCTGCTCTCCCTGACCAAGAGTGGGAAGGGATCGAGCAGGCTATGAGGAATTACCTCCGAGGCCCGGGTAGTACCCCCGCCGGCCTCCAGAGACTGCTGGGGGCAATGGCCTCCGCTTTCCAGGAAGAAGTAGCCCGGCCCGCGCCCAGCGCAGAATCGAGGAACCGCTCGGAGGAGCCGCGCCAGTCCCCTGTTCGGGAGGAAGCGCCGCCCCGACGATCGGTCTTCGACAGGCTGGTGTTCCCGGGGAAATCGTCCAGGAAGGCGACGAAGAGAAACAAAAGATGGCACACCTTCACCTGCCATATGGCAGGAGTTCACGGTCGGTATGGGGCCTTGCCTGCCGATCCGGAAGAAATGGCCAGACTTGCCGCCAGGCCGGGACCCCTTACTAGAAGAGGGAGAGCGGCAGGCAGCGCGACACCCACAGGCGCCGAAGGGACTTTACCTGAAGAGCCCCTTGCAGCCCTCACGGCTAACGTGGTCACCACCGGCGACACGAGCGGCGGACCCTCCACATCATCCGAGGACGCCCCGGCCGAAGAGACGGGGGGCATGCCCCGTCTCCCCACAGCTGACCCTGCAATGCTGCTCATGATGCAGCGGTTCCAGCAAGAAATTGAGTCGCTTAAAAAGCAATTGAATGAGCGGAACACACCGCCCCCGATGTCCTGGCAGACCGAGGTTTTACCCGAAGCGCCCAGGGACAGGGGGCAATTTTCAGAAGCAGCCCTTCCTGCAGCCCTCAACCCTCTCGGGGACGCGTCCCTGCAGCAGGCACACTGCACCGCACCGGCCCCGCCACAGGCCTCACTTTCCCAAGGGTCCCTCATGGCCCCCCAGGCGACCGTGCTGGCCACCTCGAGCGCGCAGCCCGCACATTTTTATCCGAGTCCGGTCGACCCGGCAACAGTTAGCCGGTTGATGCTGGAACAGATGATAGACATGAAACTGGCCGAGAGAGGTGACGGGGATCAGACGCCGTTTGACGTCTACCGGGTGCCCTACCCGGCTCACCATGCTGCGAAGAAGTTGCCGGTCGGCGTCACCAAGCCACCCAAGTTCGAAAAGTTCAACGGGCAAGGGTCCCCCAGGGAGCACATTGCTTATTATGTGAACGTCATGGGGGACTTGGCTGCTGATGAGGCCTACCTCCTGAAGTTCTTCGGCTCGACACTCACCGGGCTTGCCTTTGAGTGGTACTCCGGCCTGCCACCCGGGTCTGTCGCCGACTGGCCCGACATGCAAAAGAAGTTCAAAGAAAGATTCTATGTTGCAGAACGGGAGGTCACCGTGGCAGAACTTTACGCCACAAGACAGAAGAATGACGAGTCGGCCCTCGACTATATCAAGAGATGGAGGAACCTCAGCATGAGGTGCAGGCGTCCCCCACACCAGGAGGATGCGGTGCAGATCTGCAAACAGAACTTGAAAAAGGAGATCCTGGAAAGGATGATTGGCACCGAGGTCAAGACATTTGACCGCCTGAACAATGTGGTAGCAGAGATCGAGGCATTTTTGGCCCGATACTCCTCCACCCCGGCCATGTCAAGCCAAAGAGCCAGGCAGGCCGAGAAGAAGCCAGCTCCCCCTGAGGTGCACACATTAGATTTCCAGGCTTTTGAAAAGCAGAAAGAGAAAGCCAAGGGGGCTGCCGACCTTCCTCCGCCCAGAACCACAGAACGGCGGGAGGGCCCCTCACTAAGGGAGAAGATGAGAAATAAGCTGTATTCCTTCGCCCGGGACAAGTCCAAGCTCCTGTTCGAATGGGCAACCAGCTACAACAAAATTACACTGCCAGAGCCGAAAAGGCCCGGCGACCTAAAGAAAAAGGATGACCCGCGCTTCTGCCCGTACCACCGAGTGCTCGGGCATACCATTGAAGACTGCTATGTCTTCAAGGATGTTATTGAGTCCTTAATCAAGAATGGGGAGCTGGACATGGGGGAGCATAGAGTAGACCCCCCGCAACCGCATGAGTTGCCCAGCATAACCTTCACTGTCAACGTGGTCTCGCTATACCAGGAGTTGCCTGAGGAGTGGGCGGAGGCCTGCGCCCGCGCCACTTATGAGACCTTCATTACGACCCCGGCTCAGGATCAAGGAGGTTGGCAGACTGCAACTAGAAAGAATAGAAGAGCACACGTCCCTCGACCCAGCCCCGGAGTTCGTCTGAGGGATGTGACACCCCTGCCTGCACCGCCCCCGGCAAGCCCAGTTCGCCACGACACGGCCCCTCGGCTGGTCATGAGGTGGCCCACTCATAACAAAAAGAGCTCTGTCCCGCTACGGATGCGTCAGAAGACCAGTCCGGCGGTCAAAGACTCCAGGCTATTATTGATGGGCTCGAAGATTATGAGCAGCCCGAAATCCAGCCCGTGGAGCTGAAGGAGTATGTCCCATGGGAGGAGTTCAAATCACTCGAACTGGCTCCAGGGACAGAAGCTGAAGCAGAGAAAGAGCCTCCCCTATGGGCTGAACTTCCCCAAGAGCAGCCATCCGCCGCAGCAGGAAAGAAGAAGAAGAAGAGGGAGGTCGTCGTCGCCTGCAACACCCTCTCGGCTTTATTCGACACTGCCCTTTCCCTGGAGGAAACAGAAGAAGAGCCACCCCATGAGCCGCCAGAGGTGAATCAAGCTGAAGTCTCCACTTCCCAACATGCCACCAGGTCGGGAAGGAAGTGGGGGCGCCCTCCTCAGGATAACCTCAACATCATGCTCAGGGGGGAACAACCATACCAGGTTCCCGACCCTGAGGTCCGAGGCACCGAGATCCCTCCTCCGGCGGGTCTCTATCCCGTAGGGGCTAGGAGCCGAGGCACCCCTTCATTCGCCGAATTCCTGTTAGCCCGAGCAGGCGGGAAGGCGCGCTCCCAGGGGTCTCCTTCGACCGAAAAAGTAAGCAGCTCTCAAGCTCTACCGGCGGCAACTCTTCCTCAGCCAGAAGCGGACAACAGTGACATCCCAAACCTCACCGGATTCATGCGGGGGACGGAGGAAGCCCAGCAGGCCCCGCCGGCTCAGCAGGCTGCAACAGAGCCCACAAAGCTGGCATCCCCTGATCTGACACCCCAGCTCCAGGGTGGGGGCAGGCGCGGCAAGCCCGAAGAGATGAAATTACTCAAGGTGCGGGCTGCCGACCGAATAGTCAGACACCTCAAGAAGATCCCGACCCGGTTTACCGTGTGGGAGATGCTGTCTTTGGACGAAGAAACACGGCAAGCCATCATTGCCGCACTCCAGACACCAGCACATCTTGAAGCCTGCCTAGCAGAGATATCACCTGAGGTGGCCGTGGCTTTCACAGAAGATGACATGCTCCTACCCACCTGCAGCCACAACAGACCCCTCTACATGAAAGGGCAGTTGAACGGCCAGCCTATCAATAGGGTCCTGATTGACCCAGGGGCAGTAGTGAATATACTTCCTTACCAGGTATATCAAAAGCACTACTTTGACGTACACCTGGTTGAGGTTAAAAATGTCAAGATTGCTGGTTTTAACCAGAAATGTGAGGTCCCCATGGGGGTTGCAGAATTCAACTTGACTTTTGATGATTTCACCACCAAGGTCCAGTTCCACGTCATCAACTCCAACACTTCCTACAAGGCGTTGCTGGGACGGCCCTGGCTACACCAGAATAGAGTGGTGCCCTCCACCCTGCACCAATGCATTAAATACCCTTGCGAGGGGAAGGAAGTCAGGATCTTCGCCGACCTCCACCCGTTCGAGGTGTTCGAGTGTCATTTGTCAGACGCCAATCTGTACTTAGAAAAGGCGAAGCAAATTCCCCAAGCCGCCCAAGACAAGGGAAAGAAGAAAGTGGAGTCGGGCAGTTGGTTTCCTCCGCCGCCCCCAGGTTATGTGGCTCCCCCACATGTACCATTCATTGCACAAGGGGGGGGGGTATTTAAGGGAGCCCCTCTCCCCATCTACTCTACACCGGGGACGCCTTGCCTCGAAGACCTGATGGAGGATGTCAGAGTCCCGCCAGGGATCATCAAGCCCATTACAGAAATTGACTGTCAAGCGGCCGAGCGGCTGAGGACCTTTGAAGTGCCTAACCCGGAGGGGCCATCCACTATCTTTTATGTTGCCGGGGAAAAGCCAGTCATGGAAGACGATGATTGCCGATTTCCTGACGAGTTGCATGACCCGCACGTCCCCATTGCGGGACTCCCCCACATGACCGACCAGGCAGCCAGAATGGTCAGAAAGCAAAAGATTCCCCCCTATCAACCCTCCAGCCGGAAGGAAATGTTCGAAAGAATGTGGAACCCACCAAACCTGGATCGGCGGTTGCTGCAAATCACCAAGCACCCCGGTCTGGGCTTTTCACTAGAAGATTATTACGAAACTGATGTGATATCGGTTTCGGCCTTGTCCGGCGACGACCCCGCGGAAGCTGCAGATTTGCGGGAAGCCCACCAAGAAGTATATCCCAGGCCTCCGGCTGAGGAGGCACAAGACGAAGAAGTGTTCCTTTGGAACCCTCTCCGCCGCCGCTGCACGGGGAAAACCTCCTCTCTCTCCGACAGGCTAGCCTCGCAAGAGCACACCGCCGAGGCGCCCTCACTTCGGCCTGCTGGCGAAGCAAGAAGCAGAAGCATGGGTCATGCCCCAAATTCCCCTCGATATGACCCCGTCATGTACGCCTTGTACCATAGGCAGCAACGGGAGATCGAGATGTTAAAAGCACGGCTGGCTGAGTTGACCTCGCTAGTTGCCGACCTCATCCAGGGTTCTCTCCGCCCGTGGGGTGGCTACATGTCTCGACCCCGAGACACCAGTCCCGATGTCCCCGTCTGGTCAAGAAGGGAGACAAGAGACACGGCAAGCCCATTAACCGGGCGGCCAACCAGGCAAGGCCTGACACTCCAAGAGAAGCTGCAAAAGCCCTACTCTTTCCCAAGAGAGAAGACTCGGGGTATTTTTGACTGGGCCTGCCATTACGGCAAGGTCTCCCTCCCACGGTCCAAGAGGCCGCAGGACACCCGAAGAAGTGGGGACCCACTGTTTTGTCCCTACCACCAGATACTGGGCCACGCCATCGAAGACTGCTATGTCTTCAAAGACATTGCTCAAAACCTCATTGACAGGGACGAGCTCAGAATGGGAGACTATGTGGTAGCCCCACCACGCCCCCACGTGGCGGACAGCCCCAGAAGAGGAGCCTATACACTATCCATCCAGTACCAGGTGCCTGAAGATGCGGCTACCCCGGCCCCCACCGGAGCTGTCTATGATGATTATACAGAAGACCCCGAGGTGGCCTTGTGCCTTTCTGCACCAGCGGACCCCACGGACCCGGCGGCTACGGTCCAGGAGGAATGCGCGACAAATGCAGCCCCCACGCCCCTTCATGAGGAACAAGAAGAGGGGGATGGCGTCCTCGAGCCCGAAGACAATGAAGATCAAGACTTCGTCGATTTGTCGCCAGCCCCGCCGAAAATTGAAAATGGCGGCCAGGCCACAGTCGACGAATTGATTGAGATCAACCTTGGCACAGAAGGTGACCCCAGGCTGACCTTTCTGAGTGCTCTTATGCCCCCACAGGAGAGAGAGCAATACACAAAGTTGCTGCAAGAATTCCGGGATTGCTTTGCCTGGAACTATAAAGAAATGCCTGGGCTCAGCCCCGAGGTGACTCAGCACATCTTGGCCATTGATCCCACGGCGGAACCAGTGAAGCAGTCTCCCCGGCGTATGAGGCCGGAATTGATCAGCCAGATCTGCAAGGAAGTCGACAAGCTCATAGATGTCAGCTTCGTGGCGGAGAACCAGTACACCACCTGGCTGGCCAACATTGTGCCGGTGAAGAAGAAGAATGGACAGATCAGGATTTGCGTGGATTTCCGCGACCTAAATAAAGCCTGCCCAAAAGATGACTTCCCGGTGCCTATCACCGAAGTGATGATTGATGCAACCACCGGCCACGAGGCCCTGTCTTTTATGGACGGATCGTCCGGCTATAACCAAATTTGGATAGCCGACCACGACCGGATTCACACGGCTTTCAGATCACCCAAGGGGATATTCCACTACAAGAGGATGCCCTTCGGCCTCAAGAATGCTGGTGCTACATATCAGCGGGCAATGACCAAGATCTTCGACAAGCTGCTATATAGCAAGGTCGAATGCTACATTGATGATCTAGTTGTCAAGACTAAGAAGAGAGCTGAACATCTGAGCGACCTCAGGGTCGTCTTCCAAAGGCTCCGGCTGTATGGGCTGAAGATGAACCCTATGAAGTGCGCCTTTGGCGTGTCCAGTGGTAAGTTCCTCGGCTTTATTGTCCGGCACAGAGGGATCGAGATTGACCCCTTCAAGATAAAAGACATTCAGGAGTTGCCCCCTCCGAAGAGTCTAGGAGAGCTGAGGTCCCTACAGGGCCGTCTAGCCTACATCCGCAGGTTCATCTCCAACCTGTCGGGGCGTTGCCAACCCTTTCACAGACTGATGATGAAGAATGCACCCTTCAGCTGGGGTCACGAATGCCAGCACGCGTTCGACCAGCTAAAAGAGTACCTGAAGACCCCGCCAGTCCTGGGGGCACCTGTCAAAGGCAGACCACTTATTCTCTACATAGCGGCTACCGAATATTCACTGGGGGCAATGCTCGCCCAGAATAATGATGAGGGAAAGGAGCAGGCGCTCTACTACCTCAGCCGGAGATTGGTGGGAGCAGAGGCCAAGTACACTCCGATAGAGAAAGTCTGCCTTGCTTTGGTCTTCGCAGTCAAGAAGATGAGGCACTACATGCTGTCCCATGAAGTAAGCTTAATATCCAGGGCTGACCCCATCAAGCACATGCTCTCCCAGCCTGTCCCGAAGGGGCGCCTTGGCAAATGGGCCGTGCTGCTCATGGAGTTTGACATCACCTACGTGCCGCAAAAGGCCGTTAAGGGACAAGCCGTCGCGGATTTCTTCGCAGCACACCCTGTGCCCGAAGACTCCCCGTTGGCCACAGAGCTACCCGAGGATGAGACACTGGAGGTGGATCATGTCCAACAAGCTATCTGGCAGCTATACTTTGACGGGGCTTCGAGAACAGAAGCGACCCCGTCCGGACACGCCAAGGTACGGCCGGAGCCGGCATCGTCCTCAAATCGCCAGACGGAGAAGTGATGCACACTTCCTGCTGCATTAGCAAGCCCTGTACAAATAATGAAGCAGAGTATGAAGCTCTGATCATCGGCCTTCAGGTGGCCCTCCAAATGGAGATCAAAATGCTCCAAGTATTCGGCGACTCGCTGTTGGTCGTCAAGCAGGTCCAGGGACAGTTTGATGTCCGAAAACCTGAGCTGCTCCCTTATCACACTAAGGCGAAGAGACTCATGGAGCGGTTCTACCTCCTTGAGATAGGCCATGTCGCCAGAGGGGAGAATGCACAAGCCGACGCCCTGGCAAAACTGGCAAGCTCACTGGCAGTGCCTCCAGATGGATCTCTCAGTATCCAAGTAATAAATCAGCGCCAGATGCCCAGTATGATAGAAGAGAACCAGAAGAAGAAGAGCTAGAAGTCACCACAGCAGAAGCCGTCGGCCTACCTGACTGGAGAGACCCCCTGATGCAGTGGTTCAAGTACCAGCAGCTGCCCAAGAAGAGAGAAGAGAAGATCAGGCTAATCAGAATTAAGGATTCTTATGAGCTCCGAAACGGAATATTATTCCGAATGGTGGCCGACGCCAAGCAAAAACTACTCCTCCGATGCTTGTCCATTGAAGAAGCCTGGAGGGTCATGAAGGAGGTCCATGCCGGGACAGCTGGCGCACACCAGGCGGGGCCGAAAATGAAGATTGAAATAAAGAAGCTCGGCTATTATTGGCCTGCAATGATCGACGACTGCTGCAAATATGCTAAGTCGTGTCAAAAATGTCAGGAGCATGCCACCATACCCAGAAGGCCCCCCGTGCAGTTACACCCAACCGCGCCCAGTTGGCCGTTCGCCCAGTGGGGAACGGACGTCGTGGGCCCCTTACCTACATCTTCCACGGGCTGCAAGTACATTTTGGCGGCAACCGACTACTTCTCCCGTTGGGCAAAGGCTGTCGCCTTACGGGAGGTCACCGGAGAGATCGTGGTCAGGTTTGTCCGCCGTAATATCATATTCCGGTTTGGCGCGCCCGACCGAGTTGTGTCAGACAACGGCAGCCACTTCCGCAACCAGAAGGTCTACCGGCTGGGAGAAAAATATAAAATTGATTGGAGAACATCGACTCCTTACAACCCACAGGCTAATGGGCTGGCCGAAGCTTTTAATAAGACACTCTGCACTCTCCTGGCCAAGACTGTCAGCTCTAACAAAAGGGACTGGGAAGAAAGGATGTATGAGGCACTCTGGGCGTACCGAACCGTATACAAGACTCCAACAGGCTACTCGCCTTTTTCTCTCGTATATGGCTCGGAGGCAATCGTCCCCGTTGAACTGGAGATACCGTCCCTCAGGGTTGCCATTCAACATGGGCTTGTCCTTGAAGGGCAGACCAACGTTGAACGAAGGCTCGAGGAACTCTCCAGTCTAGAAGGAAAGCGGCTCCAGGCCCAACAGAACATTCAGGTCTACCAGGCCCGGATTGCACGCGCCTTTGACAAGCTTGTCAAGGAACGCGAATTCAAGAAGGGCGACCTCGTCATGGTCAAGAGAAAAGATCTCATGGCTGCCAACCCTAAGGGTAAGCTGAATGAGAACTGGCTCGGACCCTACGTAGTCCAAAAAGTCTACGAAGGTGGGGCCTATGTAATTGTCAACCATCGCGGGGAAGTTCAGTTCCCGCCTCTTAATGGAAGGCACTTGAGACTGTACCACGCTCCGGCGCCCCCGTTCAATCAATAATATAACCCTCCGCCCTATTTTTGGGCGGATTTGCGTGATTAATGTCCAAACAACTTGACCACTATCCATGTTTTCAAAAAGCAAAAAAAAAGGAAGAGGAAGGTAAAAAAAAGAGAGAAAAAAAAAGAGAAAAAAAAGAGAAAAAAGAGAGAAGAAGAAAAGAGAGAAAGAAAAAAGAAGAAGAGAAGAAGAGGAAAAGAGAAAAAAAAAAGAGAAGAGAAAAAGAAGAAAAGAGGAGAAAAGGAAAAAGAAGAGAAGATATAAAGAAAGAAAAGAAAGAGAAAGAGAAAGAGAAAAAAAAGGAAGTAAAAAAAAAGAAGGGAAAGATATAAGAGCAAGGGAAGAGTGGAAGCCGAGAAAGGGGGAACTCCCCCCGTTTCCAGCCGTCGCCCCGTAGTAACGGAAGTACTAAAAGAAATTGACTAAACAAACTCCCTTTGGCTCGGACCTCCCGTCCGGGTCATTGATTAAACAAACTCTTCTCTCCGTCCTCCCCGGGCGGTGAGTACCCCTTTGGCTCGGACCTCCCGTCCGGGTCATTAACTCCCTTTGGCTCGGACATCCCGTCCGGGTCATTGATTAAACAAACTCCTCTCTCCGTCCTCCCCGGGCGGTGAGTACCCCTTTGGCTCGGACCTCCCGTCCGGGTCATTGACTAAACAAACTCCCTTTGGCTCGGATCTCCCGTCCGGGTCATTGATTAAACAAACTCTTCTCTCCGTCCTCCCCGGGCGGTGAGTACCCCCTTGGCTCGGATCTCCCGTCCGGGTCATTGACTAGACAAGCTCTTCTCTCCGCCCCCCCCCAGGCGGTGAGTACCCCTCTGGCTCGGATCTCCCGTCCGGGTCATTGACTAGACAAACTCTTCTCTCCGTCCCCTCTGGACGACGAGAAACCCGGTCTCTGACCGAGACCCCCCGCTTGAGGCCAGTACGCGTTTCCAACGTTGTGGCGAGGCCAGTGAGTCGCCCGTTCGGTATGGTGGAGTGGTCCCCTCGTCCTCCCCCTGGGAAGGCGAGCACTCTCCCGTGCTCTGACATGGGTTCCTGCCTGGTCCTCCTGGAGCCAACCATCGCAAAGACTCACGCCCTCCCGACGCGTCTCGGTACAAAAAAAAAAAGAGAGAGAGAGAGAAAGGACGATATACGCAAAACAGGAGGAAAGAAAGAAAAGAGGCCCCCTAGGGGAATGCGTGCAAGAAGAGCATGTGAAACCATAAATCTGTTGTTCAATTCAGATAAAAGAAAATCGACCGACATGAGCTTCGGGGCATACCCCTATGTTACATTCAAAAGAAAAAAGAAAGGAATTAAGGGGTGCAACGCTCAGTCGGTGCCCCTGAAGATGTCCTCGAGGGGGAGGATTCCGACGCAAGGAAAATTCGTCATGTCGCGCAAGCGGCCCCTCCGTTCTTCGAGTCGAGCAAGTTCCGCCTCCACGGACGCCGCCTCGACCTGGGCAACGGCGAGAGCCTCGCCTTCCGCCTCGACCGCTCTTTCGACTTCGGCAAGGTCAGACCTAGCCGCGGCAAGGTAGCTCTCTAGTTTCGCAATTCGGCTCTTAAGGGAGCGAACATTGCTCTGGCCTTCCCCGAGAGCCCTCCCATGGCGCTCCTCATCGTGACGCCGGCCCTCCAAGGTCTGTAAATACTCGTCTGCCTGGGCATCAAGGGCGGCGCACTCGTCAGGAGCCTGGGTCTCGAGGAACTCGCGACGCTTCACATACTTTAGCAACAGCAGAACCCGCCGCGACCACTCCCCCAGTGAACAGCCCAGCACTTGTAACGCCCCAGTCAGCTGCGTCACTATGGCGTGTACCTCCCGGTATGATAAGGAAAGGTCGGCAAAGAGCATCGTCCGCAGGGTTACCAGCATTTGATGGACTGGCGCCTCCGACGAGGTGTGACTGACCGAAGGCACCACTGGGGGAGTGAATTCCACGGTGCTGTCCACCTCTGCCCACAAATCGGCGTCCACTGCGGCTGAAGAGGACGGAAGAGCAAGAGTCAAGTCCCCTGGCCGGCCCGGCTCGACAGAGGACCTCTGGCCAACCACCGCTAGGGGAATGGGTAAGATCATCGCCGAAGCATCTGGCGCCGCCATCATCCGCTGCACTCCTACCTCCTCTTCCCCTGCCCGGCCCACCTCTGCCACTAGTTCAACCGGTGGGGGTGCAGGTGCCGCTACCCTGGCCGAAGGAGGGGCTTCGAGTAAAGCCGGACCTGACGCCATCACCCACGGACTTTTCTCTCGCGTTTGGGATCCCTCCAGATGTGCGCGGAGCCCCGCAAATATTCGCTTCAAGAGCGGGTCCTCCATTTGGGCTGGGAGCTTCGGGAAGGGCGGAAGTGGAACCATCAGCATGGGTAGGCGTCCCGCCTCCACGAGCGCTGCAAGGCTCTCCGCCCCCAAGTCCGTGACTGAAGCCAATCCCTCCACCGCTATGGGGCCAATATTTGGTCTCCGTTTGGCGACAGACTTCCGGGCACGGCCGGGCGTCTTCCCTGCCGTTGTCACCACCTGACCATATAGAGTATGGTTAGCCACCCGCTGCCTGGAGCAGATCGCGCAAAGTCAAAAGGCAGGAGGAATCAGAAGACCCACGCTCTTACCTCGACCACAGGGATGAGGCTGCCTTCGGGCGTAATTTCCCCCTCCTCCAGAGGCTCGTCTGCCGTCTCGGTAGTACTCGGAGGCTCTGCGGACGCCTCCTGTTGAAGGGCGTCGAATAAAAGGGCTAGCCTACCCAAGCCCACATCAGCCTCCACCCGGCAGTCGACCGACGTAACTGGAGCGGCCTTCTCCGCAACCTCTGGCTGGGTAAGCTCCTAAAAATCCGAGGACAACAAGAACGAGATCATTAGCCCACTATGGAAAAAAGGGGGGGTCTGGCCCAAGCAAGCTCACACTTACAGCAGCCCTCCCCATAAAGCTTGAGGAGCCAGCAAGTAAGGGGGCCTTGAAGACCAGCTCGGGCAGCCCCAATGCTTCAAACGCGCCCTTGTCATAAGCCACTTCATCGGAGGAATAGTTGTAATCTACCTCTTCACCCGATGAAGATTCAGCCACCACGGGTTCCTCCCTTGCCGGCAAAGGGACCTCCTCTTCGAGGTCAATGACTGGCGCATCCCCCCGCGGGCTGGATGAGGCGGGTACGACAGACTTCAGCCTTTTCCTCATATACCGCTGCGTCGCCGGGAGATGCAGGCGAGGCCCGAATAGCCCAGTAACTGCCCCAGCGGTGCCTGTCGCATAAAAAAAGAAGAAGAGAGGGAATGACGGGTCACATCAAACCCAGTTGGCTCCCAAAGAATGAAAGGAGTCAATTAGGCCGACAAAGACAAGTACCCTCTTCAGCTCCTACAGCGCGGGGTGACCCACGGGCTTCCTCGACAGGCAAGGCTTTCTCGGGAGCCGTATCCGCCCCCTCGCCTGGGATCAGCACAAGTGCCGGCTCCTCGTACCGCCTGAAAGGAAGAGAGGCAATGGTCACATGCATATAAAGGGCTCACCCGGGAAATAAATAAATCCGGAAAGATGTCAGCGGTCGGTAAGCCTCACCGGCATGGTGGCTCGACTCGGTCCGAGTGACTTCAAATTCCTCGAGAGACGGAATGGAAGCCACCGGGGAGACTGTCGCCGAGGCCGGGGAGACCTCTGCCCTCCTTCGCTTTGCCTCCTGCCACCCAACCACTTTGGCGGCGGCCAACGCTTTCTTAACAGGTGATTTTGCCCGGGACCTCCCCTTGGCTTGTGGTAGGGGAGTCGGAGTTGGCACCGAGGTCGCCCCTGCCACGGCTGCAGCTTCACCCATGTCGGGGACGGGCGTAGGAACCGGCTCCTCCATGTCAGGAATGGGCATGGGCGCGGGCTCCTCTACAGGGGCTGAGACAAAAGGAAGCATTCAGGTGTCGAGGCCTTGCTTCAAAATGAAAATAAAAAAAAGGAGACTTAAAAGGCACGCTGGTGGTCGGAGATGCTGACCCGTAGGTTGGCTCGGCTCGGTCCGGGCGACCTCCAACTCCTCAAAAGATGGGACTCGTGGTGCTGGGGGAGCAGTCATCGAAGCCTTAGCCGCCTCGGTTTTTCGCCGCTTCGCGTCCCGCTGCTTGGCCGCTTTAGCAGCATCTACCGCCTTCTTCACAGGCGACTTGGCCCGGGACCTCTTCGCAGCCTTGGGCAGGGGAGCCGTAGTCGGAGCTGGCAGTGTCGCCTCAAAATAGGCGGGCTTCTGGATGAGCCGAAGGAAGTTCCGGTATGTCGCCATTTGCACGCTGTCGGGATGGTCTGTCAAGATAGACACACGCATATGATTAGCATCCGATAACCTGCTAAGGTCGCAACAATGAGAATAAAGGAGATGGAAAGGTTAAATACCGTGAGGACCAGTGTACAACCGAAGTGTTATCGGCCAGTAGCTCAGGGACGGCTCCTTGTCCCGACGCGCCGCCTCTAGGACCAGCCAGCATACGTCCTCGACCCTCTGGCACCGGTCTGTAAGGGCAGCCAGATCTGCATGCTTCTTCGAAGAGAGGTGGCAGAAGAGATTGAAGTGGTCCATGCCCCACCCGTCGGCATAATAATACGGGATGTGCAGGCGCTTGCCCAGGATGGCGGCCGTCTGATCTTCGATCTTCAGTCCGTTTACCCGGAGCAGAACATACAGCCATGTGGTGTCCTTATAATTCTCAGGCTTCCTCTCCTCCCGCCTCATAAACGTGCGGTATGGGCAGATCAGGTCCCTCTCTGGACGCCAGCTCTTTGCGGGGGTGCCCTCCTCCTCCATGGGGAGCGGGTAATTAATGAGCTCCAGACGGTCACTCCCTATCCGACAAAGATCCCTCAATGTCTTCTTATAGTTGTCCTTTGCCACCGGAGGCAACTCTACTTTCGGCGTCGGCCTCGCATCTTGAGCTTCCCGACGGGCGGCCATATATGCCGCCACCTCCTTCTCCTGCTTGTTCTTGAGCCGAAGAAGATGATCTGGCTCAATGTCAAGCACCGGTACCGCCTGCCTGCTGAGGAACCTCCTCTCGGCCCCATCCCAGCAGTCGGTCTTATGCAATCGATAGAAGGCCGTCCGGGTGTTCCACCACTTGATGTAATCCTGGGTCACTCTGGGGATGCGACCCGGGGCTGGCACCCTGAAGGAGGCAGAGTCCGCCCGGTGGCAGAAGTCCCACCAGCTCCTGGTGTGCTCGGCAACTGAACTTCCCCGGATGTTCCGTGAGGGCATGCCGAACTGTGCATGATAGCTAGGGATATGCTGATCATATCCGAAGTTCCAGCCAAATCAGAAGGGGTAGTACGGCTCCAGCAATACATTGTCCCCCTTCCTAAACGCCAACACGCTCGGGCGAATAGACAATGACCAGTCCCTCAGCTCGGGCTCCAGCAACGGGCGGACCACATTCTCCTAGCTGATAGGGTGGACGTACTTCTCCACCTGGTCGTCTTTGCGTTCCCTCTTGTTATTCACCAGAGGGCTTGAGTGCGCGGCCAGCGTCCAGAAGTGAATAGTGCCAGCCGCGTCTCGGGGAACCGTTGTCAACCGGCCCCGAATGTCATACATCCGCATGGAAGTAGAAGTCGGCTCTGCGCTGACGAACTCCAGCATTCTCGGCACCAGCCCCCAGTCTTGAAGAGCTCGCGGGGCGAACTCGGGGAACAGCGAGCAGACCCACGCATTGAAGAAATGCAGCGGACATATGTAGCGGGCCTGTCTCGGGAACTGATGAGTACTGACGTCCCCCAACGCCTTGTAGATCAAGCAAAGGGTTGCCGGGCACAGGGAGAGTTTGATTCCCCACGCCATCTGACACGCCGGATAGATAGCGTCCGGTCGAATCACCGTCTCGTCCCCATATGGCATGGCAAATGAACATAGCCAATGCACGAGATAGGCGGCGCAGTGAGTCTGCGGGTCGACACCCATCGGATTAGGCCCGCTCCGACGCCCTTTGGAGGGGATCTTCACATCAAGCTTGGGCTTCGCACGCTTCTTGCGAGCAACGGCGGTCCCGACGCAAGGAAATTTGTCATATTGCTTCAGCCCATCATAGAAGTATTGTAACCACAGGGTCAGACGCACCCTCTTCCTGTCTCCACGGGCGGGCTGCCTCCCACCATGTGACAGCTGGTATAACTCCCGGTACACCTTCATAAGGTACCGGTACGAATACCCGAGAGAATAATAGCCATCCCCGTTGGTTTCGTCCTTGATCAGATCGGGGAGGCATACTTCTTCATAAGGCTCCCCGTCGATGGGCAAGCCGCTCAGCTGACTGAGGCTCCACAAATCAAGTGAAGTCTCGCCCTCCGCCGTGTAGAAGGTGTTGGTCTCCGCACTGAACACTTCTATCATGCCACAGCAGAGACCCTTAGAAATGGGGTAGCCATACCGAGAGGCGTACACGCTGTGGTAAATGCCAACCCGGACCAGTAATGGAGCATAGTGGAACAACACATACTCCGTAAACTCCACCACCCCTTCACGGAAGCTGTGTGCGTCTTGAAGCTTCAGCTCCCCGAACCAGCCCAGCGACAGCTCATACTTGAACCTGATGGCCAGGCAATCTAAGATAAATGGCTCCTCCCTGTAGCCCCATTTTAGGGGAGCCAAGAATAAGCCGAATCGGGGCGACTCGCCATGCACCTTTCCGGCGGACATGTCCCATTTTGCCGGAGTGAATTGAGGTGCTCGCACCAGTTTATCTTCGGCTGGCAGCACCCCCTCGATCCCCAGAACGGGCTTCCACTCTCTGGCCTCTCCCACCAAGTACATCGGGATGCTCCTGGGGACACTGTATAATAAACTGTCTCGGGCTTGCAGAATGGCCCGCTCCGCACTCTTCACGGCCCGGAAGTCTCGCCCTTCCCGTGAGCGAAAATGCTTCAGAAAATAGACGAGGTGTTTGTCCTTCGGGAAGTCCCTCCGGTACTCCCCGGTGGCCCGATCAAATGTGAAGCCGCTTTCAACTCTGGCAAGCCGGCCGAAGTCCATGCTCTCACTGTCGGAGCCCGACGATGCTGCCAAAGCGGCTATCTCCCCGTGCTCCCGGTCCAAGTCCTCCACGTTGAGCCATGTGACCGCTGGCACTGGACCCCGCGGAATGAGGTCGGCACCGATAGCAGCAGCAGGAGTAGAAGAACCGCTTGGGGCAGCCATTTGTCTGCAAAGATACACAAATGGAAGACCAGAATAAGCCACAGGCAAGCAGAAACGGAAAACTGTAAAGGGGATTTATTACAAGTAAAATAAATAAGACATTGCCAATTTCTGACGAAATTTCGGCAGAGTTTCCCCTAGGCCAGAGGCGTAAGGGAAAACACGGGTGCGCGTCCACAAGGAGTGACGGCCCCACCAAAGTCATGGTGGGCCCCGAGAGACAACACCAGAAGTCCGCCGATCAAAAAGTCTTCTTCCCCTGGCTTCAAGGCCTTCACCGGTACGCTGTCCAGTGCCTTCCCCGGCACACCCCGCAGCGGCCCACATCGGTACACTACCCAGTGCCTTCCCCAGCACACCCTCAAGCTTCCCTGGCACACGTGTGCCCCGTGCTGCCCGGCACACCCTGGAGTGGCCCCTCACCGGCGCACTCCACAGGCGTCCTCCCCGGCACACCCAGCAGAAGCTTCACTGGCACACCCCCCCAAGGGGTCTTCACCGGCACACCCAAGAGGCCTTCCCCGGTACGCTCCCTGACGTCTTAGCCGGCACACCCCTGTGCCATCGTTCCCCAGCACACCCTAGTGCCCCTTCCCCGGCACGCCCTAGGTGGCCCTTGCCGGCACACTCGTGGCATCGCTCCCCGGCATGCCCCGTTGAGGGCTTCGCCGGCACGATCACCAACACCCACCAGCGGCACGCTCGGATGAACCTCGCCGGCACGCTTCACGTCTCCTTCCCCGGCACGCCCAGTGCCCCCCTCACCGGCACGACGGATACCTCCGGCCCACGGCCATCCCGTGGCCCTCCCGCGGAAGGCAGAGAAGGGGAGGGGAAGAAGAAGAAGAGCAAAGGGAACGAGGGGGATGGAGAGAGGAAGAGAATGGTGGTGAGCCTAGGGCTCCACGGACCCCACCGTTACGAAAGGACGAAGAAGAAGGAAAGGAAGGGAGGAAAGAGAAGAAAAGAAGGAGATAGGGGAAGAGTAAGAGAGGAGGAGGACAGAGGAGAGAAAAAAGGGGGGGGCCGTCGTGACCCTCTCCTCACCAGGATGACGACGGCGGCGGCGGCGGCGTCCGGTGATGGAGAAGAGAAGGAAGAGGGGGGGGCGGGGGTGCCTCGCCCGCTCGGTCACCAAGAGAGGGAAAGAGGGAGGGGAGAGGAAGAGTGGTGCGGACACCCGAGCAGTTGAGCGGCGCGACACGCCGAGCCACCGGTACCGCACACGGAGCACGACTCGAGCCACCTCAGCGTCCATCTGGCTCGGAGACAGCCTGGAGACTCCGCCTTGAGCCTCCCCATTTTTCATATTTAATTAGACTTTATTTATGTGTAAGGTGTGTTTATTTCATTTTATACGGTTTACAATTATGAGTGTACGAGGGGCTTATTTGTAAAATGGGACCCCTGGGCCCCATGGGACCCCCAGGCCCCCTCCCATTGGTCCATATCAGCCTTGTGGGGTCAGTCAACATGTCAAATGGAGGCTTCTAGATGGGTGGGCCAAGTGGGGGACAAGTGGCTTGGAAAGTCCACATTTTGGCCACCCACCCCCCCTACCAAGTCAAGCCACTCTCCTTGGTCCAAGGGCCGCCCCCCTCCCTTTATTTTTTTATTTATTTTGTGTGTGTGTGTCTCATGCCATCCCAGCCCTTCATCTCCCACTCCTAGATCCTACGGTTGTGGATGGATGAGAGATGTAACCTATTTAAGCTTGTATTTTTCATTTTGGAGAATTAATGCCATAAGAATTGTGAAAAAAGCTTGAAGCTCCAGCCTTGGTGCGCCCCCTCCTCCTCTCCCTCTTCCCCTTGAAGCTGTGAAGGCTTCCTTCTGGTGGTGAGACTCCACCCTATCAGTTCCGGTCGCCGCCGCCGCCGCCACGAGCCGCCACCGCACCGCCATCGCCATCAACGGAGTTCTGCCCGCGCAGTACCATAGAAGCTTCCACGAATTTCTTGTCTCAGCCACAAGCTCAGATAGATCTGGGAATTTTATTGGATGTTCCAGAGGTGTCAAGGACATCCCACAAATTTTGGTTTGCCATTCAGATCTTGTTTCATATTTTTAGATTTTCGTCCACTCTTCCATTTTGGTTCTGCCAGAGTTCTGTCCAGATTCATCCCCGCCCTGAGTTTCATGTCTTACGTCCACTTTTTGATTTATTCTGCTTAGCCCAATTTTATTGTGGATTCCACCCATCTACCCCTTCATCCACAATTTTTTTCAATTTTTGATTCGCCCATCCCATATTTTCTAAAATTCGTTCTCAGACACATCTACAGTTCTATCCACCTGTTCCCAGAACCGACCACTAGTCACCCCAAAAATCATAGTAAATCACCACCACCTCCAAATTAAATTTCAAAAATAGTCCCAGTTCCGTGGTTGGATACTCTACAACGTTGAAGAAGAGCTCCAGAGCTGAATCGGAGGTTTACTAGGCGGTCAACGGTGGTTCTTAGACAAGTGTCCTGCAGATCTGAGATTTCGGTTACTGTACAATAGGGGCTTGTAAATTCAATAAAGTTCTGATACGACCAGATCCAGTAGATCTCTCTGAGTATAGATCGAAGCATTTGAAGATAGCTTTCCAACGATAGCTCATGCGTCCCGATCCGACGTCGGGATTGCTCGCAGCGGCCGTTTTCGCCAGAGCGCGCGCCGGAAGACAGCAACCAAAATCCGTGGACAACTAGTTCATCAATTGGGAATCGGGGCCGATCGACCCCCGATCGGTGTTCCCAGTCGACCGCCGTCCGTGGAGGCGCGCCACCAGGGGTCCCCATCATAGTGGGTCCCACCCCCGCAGATCCGGAGGACAGCGCCATCCGTGGGCCCCGCGGGCCCGCAGAACCCGCCGTTCGGAAAGCACGAAAACGCGGAGTTCGGCACCGCCGGGCGACATCAAGATGTTGCCCGTCAACCCGAGTTGCGTGATTCCCGGGCTCCACATGTGACCTTTTACCTCCCTATATGGAGTGGGTCAAATCTTTGTATTGCTGTGATATTGTTTAACCGGGAGTCCGTGATTCGGCCGGGGTTATCTTCGCCACGCCGGGTGCGTGGAGGTAACGGTCCGAACCTTTTGGCATTCATTTGCTTAGCTAGTATATGATCTTTTGCCGCTGTCGAGAGTGTAGGTACTAGCCCGTGTGTCCATGTCACCGCTGTGAGAGTGAGAGTGACCCGTCCCGTGACTCGATCCGAGTCCGAAAGTTGAGTCGGACTACCCTTGACCTCCGCCGATTCCTTAATCGCGCACGGTCCGCGCTTTCCCTCGCTTGGGACGACGAGTGAGCTTCCACTTCTGTTAGCGACGTTTTGCCACTAGGAGCTCGTAGTGTCAGGCTTAGTGTCTCCCTGGTGTGTGCTGCTGGTCGCGTCTTCATCTAGAGTCCGAGGGTGGCACCTAGTAGTGTCGTCTCCCGTGTCCGTCCCGCATCAGTTTGGTATCAGAGCAGTCGAGTCTAGGGTAGTCTTTGCATATGTCTTGCATGCATCATGGTCTAAGTCGAGTCTAGGATCATCCTTATTTTCAAAACAACAAAAAAAAGTGTGTTTTAAATTACATTTGCACCCTTTATTCGGTATCTTAAAAGGTGTTGTCTGAACGTTAGGCTACGCCTACCGGGAGGTCGCACACTTGCGGGAGTGATCTTCGGATTGATTAACTCCGCCCCGTACCGGATATTGGTTTAGGTCTAAGTGCATCATTTAGTGTGTGTTTGCATTAGTCGGTGTCTTCTAGGCCGTGTGTCAGTTGCATGCCCACCCGTCGAGGTACCCAGTACTCGCCACCACCACCTATGGCGGAGTCCCGAGCCCGTAGTTCCGATGAGTCTTCCACGGCCGAGATGTTCCGGACCATCATGGATCGTTTAGACACGCGTATGGATGGTCTTAGTACGCGTATGGATGGCATAGGGGCGCGTCTAGAAGGGCGGATGAAGGTCCTCGAGGATCGGGCCGGGGTTTCGGAGCAGTCCATTCAAGGCCTTGTTGGGAGGATTGCCGTCCTAGAGAGGGGCCCAGTAGCGGGGCAACCCGCGCCGACGAACGGCCAATAGGAGCCAGTTCAGCAGCCTGCTGTGCCAAGGGCCCAGGCGGAGAATGTTGGGTTTTAACAGGTGCATGTGGTGGATGATTATGCATCTGATAATGATCAAGGGGGTAACGGTCGTCGTCATCAACGACGGAATCGTGATGACGAGGATGACGACCGCATTCTTAGGGGTGTGCGTGCGGACCCTCCCACTTTTAGCGGGTCCTTGGACCCTAGGGTGTATTTATATTGGGAGGCCGGCATGGACCGGTACTTCGAGTGGTTTGAGATGACGGACCACCGAAGAGTCCGATACGCAAAGATGAAGTTGCAAGGGCAGGCCCAAACTTATTGGATCAATGTGGAGAGCCTGCTCAACCAGCGACGTCAACCCCAGATCGGTACTTGGGATGATATGAAAACCAAGTTGAGGGAGAAGTACCTTCCCGCCTCATATCGCCAACGTCTCATAGACAAGTGGCAAAGCATCTCCCAAGGGAACCGATCCGTGACCGAGTACACCGCCGAGTTCGATGAGTATTATTTGCGGTGCGGGGTCACGGAAGAGAGCACCATGACGATATCCTACTTTCGGAGAGGTTTGCGGCCCAATTATCAATATGAACTCTTTCGCCGCAATGCCACCACTTTGGAGCAGGCATATCAGATTGCTCTCGAATTGGAGCAGTTCGAGGCCGAGTTTGAGTCACCCCATCGGTTGGGCTCCTTTCCCCTTCGTAGTGTCGAGTCTCGTGGCTCATCTGGCACGTATCCGAGGGCCCCCATGGCACGACCTCAGGAGCCCGCTCGCCCCGAGCCCTTTGCTCCTAGGCCTCGTCCTCCACCCCCGAGGGACCTTCCTCATCCCCAACATCTTACGGCCCCACCCATAGCCCGTCCACCGGCACCCGCACCTCCTGCACGTCCTTTGTTGCCTACGCCTCCTATCCGTCGGGAGGATAAAGGTAAAGGACCTATGATTGGGGAGCCTAGTGGATCACGGCAGCAGTGTTATCGCTGCAATGGGTTTGGCCATTTCGCCAACCAGTGTCCCACCCGCCCATCTCTTCACATTGGGGACACACAGGCCGAGGATACCACCCCTACGGGCCTCGAGTTAGTCAGCTATGAGGCAGATGAAGAGTTAGCTGACGAGTACTATGAGATGGGAGGTGAGGCCCAGGATGTCCAGCAGTCGGACGATACCCACGTGGGGGTCGTCAGATGTATCCTCACCCAGCCACAGGTCAGTGATGACTGGCGTCGGACCACTATCCTTCAGGTATTCTGTAGGCTGGGAAAGCAAATTTGCAAGGTGGTCATCGATAGCGGGAGTTGTATCAATGCAATCTCCACGAACGCTGTCGCTCGTCTTGGTCTCACACCCGTAGACCATCCTTGTCCCTATCAGGTATCATGGGTGGATACCACTTCCATTTCGGTCAGGCTGCGGTGCTTGGTCCCGCTGCAGCTCCACTCCTACCGTAACGAGATCTGGTGTGATGTCCTCCCCATGGAAGTGGGCAGTATCATTCTTGGTAGGCCGTGGTTATTTGACCGGGATGCCACGCTCCATGGCCGGTCGAACACCTGTACCTTCGACCACGTTGGCCAGCGGGTCACCCTCCAACCCGTTCGGCCAAGGAGCCCATCAGTCAGGGGTCCTACAGGCCCTAGTACTCCGAAGCCTTCCGTCCCCGGGCCTAGTACCCCATCCCCAGCTCGGGCTATGACCGTTACCTCTGGCCCAGGAGAGCCCTCGACGAGGAGATTGATGATGATTAGCTCCCGAGAAATGGAGCAGGAGCTTAGTCAGGGCCGTCCGATGTTTGCCATTACGGTCCGGGAGGTGGAGCGGGACTCCGAGGGTGAGCTCCCACCCGAGGTTGTTCCCATTCTGCAGGAGTATGCTGGTGTCTTTCCCGATGAGCTTCCCGAGGGACTCCCACCTATGCGGGATATTCAGCATGCCATCGACCTTGTTCCGGGCTCTTCTTTGCCCAACCTTCCTCATTATCGCATGAGTCCCACGGAGCATGCCGAGCTTAAACGGCAGGTCGATGAGTTAGTGCAGAGAGGGTCTGTTCGGGACAGCATGAGTCCATGTGCTGTACCCGCGTTACTCGCCCCGAAGAAGGATGGCACGTGGAGAATGTGTATTGATAGTCGTGCCATCAACAAGATCACCGTGAAGTACAGGTTCCCTATTCCCCGCCTGGATGACATGCTAGACATGATGGCAGGTGCCACTATCTTTTCGAAGATCGATCTTAAGAGTGGCTACCATCAGGTGAGGATTAGGCCAGGTGATGAGTGGAAGACCGCATTTAAGACCAAGGACGGTCTATATGAGTGGTTGGTCATGCCTTTTGGGTTGACCAATGCCCCTAGCACTTTCATGCGGCTCATGACTCAGGTCCTTCGACCTTTCATTGGAGTCTTTGTAGTGGTGTATTTTGATGATATCCTTATCTATAGCCGCACCACAGGGGACCACTTGGACCACCTTCGGCAGGTCTGTCTACTTCTTCGGCGAGAGCAGTTGTTTGCGAACCCACAGAAGTGTGCCTTCATGACACCTCAGCTTACCTTCTTGGGTTTCATTGTGTCTAGTACTGGGGTCTCCGCCGATCCGAAGAAGGTCCGGGCCATTGTTGAGTGGCCGGAACCCCGTACGGTTCATGATGTCCGCAGCTTTCATGGCCTTGCGACGTTCTACCGTCGCTTCATCCGCGGATTTAGCTCCGTCACCGCCCCGATCACGGATTGCATCCGGAAGGGCACATTTGTATGGACGAAGGCCGCATCCGCCGCCTTCAAGGACATCAAGGAGCGCATGACCCAGACACCTATCCTTCGACTGCCTGATTTCTCGAAGGTGTTTGAGGTCTCTTGTGATGCGTCGGGCGTGGGAATTGGAGGAGTTTTGAGTCAAGAGTCCCACCCGATCGCATATTTCAGCGAGAAGCTGAATGACGCGAAACTGCGATATTCCACGTATGATAAAGAATTCTACGTAGTTGTTCAGGCTCTTAGGCATTGGAGGCACTATCTTTTACGTCAGGAGTTTGTCCTATACTCTGATCACGAAGCATTGAGGTATCTCCATTCGCAAAAGAAGCTTAACTCGCGTCATAGTCGTTGGGTCGAGTATCTCCAGCAGTTCACCTTTGTGCTTAAACATAAGGCTGGAGTGGAAAACAAGGTGGCTGATGCCTTAAGCCGGCGAGCATGTTTGCTTACCACCATGAGTGCCGAGGTCATAGGGTTAGAGAAGATGAAGGAGGCCTATGCTGATTGTCCTAACTTCTGTCAGATTTTTACCACTCTCCAGGCCGGACCCTCGAGAGACCTTGATGAGTATGTGCTTCAGGAGGGTTACCTCTTTCGAGGTAGCAGGCTATGTGTTCCCCAAACTTCGGTTCGAGATTTCTTAGTGTGGGAACTACATGCGGGAGGTCTAGCCGGCCACTTTGGTCGGAACAAGACTATTGAGGCAGTGGAGCATCGATTTTATTGGCTGAGCTTGAAGCGCGATGTTGCTAACATCGTGGCTCAGTGCCGTACATGTGCTACGGCCAAGATGAAGAAGCAAAGCTCGGGCCTTTATACGCCTCTACCCGTGCCTGATGTCCCGTGGCAGGATGTTAGTATGGACTTTGTTTTGGGATTGCCACGTACCTCCAGGAAGCATGATTCGGTCTATGTGGTGGTTGACCGTTTCTCAAAGATGGCCCTCTTTATTCCTTGCTCGAAGACTTCAGATGCTTCGAGGGTAGCCCGCCTATTCCTTACTCATGTGGTGTGCAAGTTCGGGTTGCCTCGCACTATAGTGTCTGACCGTGATGTTAGATTCACTTCCTACTTTTGGAAGACACTATGGCATATGATGGGTACTCACCTCAAGTTTTCCACTGCATATCATCCCCCAGACAGACGGTCAGACCGAGGTGATCAATAGGAGTCTGGGAGATCTTTTGAGGTGTCTAGTCAGGGACCGCATTGGGGATTGGGATCTCATTTTACCCATGGCTGAGTTTGCCTACAATGATTCGGTGAATAGGTCTACCGGCATGAGTCCATTTGAAATTGTCACAGGTCGTAGGCCTAGGAAACCCGTTGACCTTGTCCCCATGCCTATCCATGCTAGAGTGTCGGAGTCGGCCGAGTCGTTTGCTAGGCACGTTAGGAGTTTGCATTACGACATCCGTCGTCACATTGAGGCCAACAATGCACGGTACGAGGAGTTAGCCGATGCCCACCGACACCACCGAGAGTTCCACGAGGGCGAATACGTCATGATCAGGGTAAGACCTGAACGGTTTCCCTCTGGAACCGTTAAGAAGTTGCAAGCTCGCGGAGCCGGTCCATTCAGAGTGTTAAAACGCGTTGGATCTAATGCGTACGTTGTGGACTTGCCTGAGGAATATGGTATAAGCTCTACCTTCAATGTATCGGATCTTGTTGCATATAGGGACCCAGCGGTGATCCCTAGTGAGCCTTTTGAGCCATCTCCTCCCCTTGAGAGTGATCCCACACCTGAGTGTCCACTTCCACCTCCAGCCCCTTTTTCACGGCAGCGTGAGCAAATAGATCGTATACTGGACGAGCAAGTGACAGTTACCAAGAGTGGATCTTACCCGCGCTACCTAGTGCGATGGAGAGGACGGCCCGCTACTGAGGACACATGGATCACACATGGCGAGTTGCAGCAGATCGATCCGGACCTTCTGGAGCGATATAGGAGCGATGCCGACCCTTACTCGACAGGGTCGAGTTTCTCCCACCCGGGGAGAATTGGTGCGGACACCCGAGCAGTTGAGCGGCGCGACACGCCGAGTCACCGGTACCGCACACGGAGCACGACTCGAGCCACCTCAGCGTCCATCTGGCTCGGAGACAGCCTGGAGACTCCGCCTTGAGCCTCCCCATTTTTTATATTTAATTAGACTTTATTTGTGTGTAAGGTGTGTTTATTTCATTTTATACGGTTTGCAATTATGAGTGTACGAGGGGCTTATTTGTAAAATGGGACCCCTGGGCCCCATGGGACCCCCAGGCCCCCTCCCATTGGTCCATATCAGCCTTGTGGGGTCAGTCAACATGTCAAATGGAGGCTTCTAGATGGGTGGGCCAAGTGGGGGACAAGTGGCTTGGAAAGTCCACATTTTGGCCACCCACCCCACCTACCAAGTCAAGCCACTCTCCTTGGTCCAAGGGCCGCCCCCCTCCCTTTATTTTTTTATTTATTTTGTGTGTGTGTGTCTCATGCCATCCCAGCCCTTCATCTCCCACTCCTAGATCCTACGGTTGTGGATGGATGAGAGATGTAACCTATTTAAGCTTGTATTTTTCATTTTGGAGAATTAATGCCATAAGAATTGTAAAAAAAGCTTGAAGCTCCAGCCTTGGTGCGCCCCCTCCTCCTCTCCCTCTTCCCCTTGAAGCTGTGAAGGCTTCCTTCTGGTGGTGAGACTCCACCCTATCAGTTCCGGTCGCCGCTGCCGCCGCCACGAGCCGCCACCGCACCGCCATCGCCATCAACAGAGTTCTGCCCGCGCAGTACCACAGAAGCTTCCATGAATTTCTTGTCTCAGCCACGAGCTCAGATAGATCTGGGAATTTTATTGGATGTTCCAGAGGTGTCAAGGACATCCCACAAATTTTGGTTTGCCATTCAGATCTCGTTTCATATTTTTTGATTTTCATCCACTCTTCCATTTCGGTTCTGCCATAGTTCTGTCCAGATTCATCCTTGCCCTGAGTTTCATGTCTTAGGTCCACTTTTTGATTTATGTTGGTTCGCCAATTTTATTGGGGATTTCACCCGTCTACCCCTTCATCCAAAATTTTTTTCAATTTTTGATTCGCCCATCCCATATTTTCTAAAATTCATTCTCAGACACATCTACAGTTCTATCCACCTGTTCCCAGATCCGACCACCAGTCACCCCAAAAATCATAGTAAATCACCACCACCTCCAAATCAAATTCCGAAAATAGTCCCCGTTCCATGGATGGATACCCTACAACTTTGAAGAAGAGCTCAAGAGCTGAATCGGAGGTTTACTAGGCGGTCAACGGTGGTTCTCAGACAAGTGTCCTGCAGATCTGAGATTTCGGTTACTGTACAACAGGGGCTTGTAAATTTAATAAAGTTCTGATCCGACCAGATCCAGCAGATCTCTCTAGGTCTAGATCAAAGCATTTGAAGAGAGCTTTCCAACGATAGCTCATGCGTCCCGATCTGACGTCGGGATTGCTCGCAGCGGCCGTTTTCGCCGGAGCACGCGCCGGAAGACAGCAACCAAAATCCGTGGACAGCTAGTTCATCAATTGGGAATCGGGGCCGATCGACCCCCGATCGGTGTTCCCGGCCGACCGCCGTCCGTGGAGGCGCGCCACCAGGGCTCCCCATCATAGTGGGTCCCACCCCCGCAGATCTGGAGGACAGCGCCATCCGTGGGCCCCGCGGGCCCACAGAACCCGCCGTTCGGAAAGCACGAAAACGCGGAGTTTGGCACCGCCGGGCGACATCAAGATGCTGCCCGTCAACCCGAGTTACGTGATTCCCGGGCTCCACATGTGACCTTTTACCTCCCTACGTGGAGTGGGTCAAATCTTTGTATTGCTGTGATATTGTTTAACCGGGAGTCCGTGATTCGGCCGGGGTTGTCTTCGCCATGCCGGGTGCGTGGAGGTAATGGTCCGAACCTCTTGGCATTCATTTGCTTAGCTAGTATATGGTCTTTTGCCGCTGCCGAGAGTGTAGGTACTAGCCCGTGTGTCCATGTCACCGCTGTGAGAGTGAGAGTGACCCGTCCCGTGACTCGATCCGAGTCCGGAAGTTGAGTCGGACTACCCTTGACCTCCGCCGGTTCCTTAACCGCGCACGGTCCGCGCTTTCCCTCGCTTGGGACGACGAGTGAGCTTCCACTTCTGTTAGCGATGTTTTACCACTAGGAGCTCGTAGTGTCAGGCTTAGTGTCTCCCTGGTGTGTGCTGCTGGTCGCATCTTCATCTAGAGTCCGAGGGTGGCACCTAGTAGTGTCGTCTCCCGTGTCCATCCCGCATCAAAGAGTTTGAAAGAGGGGGTGGCCCGTTCGAGCCACCCCACTCCTTTATATAGGGGGGGGAGCAAAAAAAAAGAAGAAGAAGAAAGAAAAAAAATAGAAAGAGGAAACAAAAATGAATAAAAGAAGAAAAAAAGGGGGTAATAAAAAAGGAGAAAAAGGTGGGAGGGAGAGAGGAAAATAAAAAGGATAAAAAAAGAGAGAGAGAAATAAATGGAGAAAATAAAAGAAAGGGAAGCAAAAGTATATGTTAAATATTAAATAGATAGATATATATATGTATACCTACATATGTGCATACACTTACATACTCATCCACTAACATATGTGGAGGAGTAGGTCAATAACGTACAGTAATAAATATCTCCGGGGAAACATTCCATCCCCACAATCCTACTCGGACGAGCGTCCGCACAAGCAAAGATGACTCTACCCCTACAACTTTACCCCAATGGTGGTGCCACTACCCCGCCAACAAACAAGTCCTTCCCTGGCACGTAAACCCGTGCCTCAGTCGCCTCCCATTTCATACAATATTGCCATCACGGGCCTTACGCCCGAATCGGCACGACTTCTATCCTTGCGCTGGCGTTCGTCCCTTGCCAGCGAGTAGACCCCTTTTCGGCGCAAGGCTCCGTGCCCTAGCCACCCACTCCATGCAATATTGCCATTACGGACCTTACGTCCGAATCAGCATGAATTCTCCCGTTGCGTTGGTATTTTCTTCTTGCCAACGAATAAGCCTTACCTTCCGGCGCAAGGCTTCATGCCCTAGCCGACACTTGCGTATCACTCACTTGTCAAAGAAAAAAAAAAGAAGAAAATGGGGTTAAAAATAGAGATACCCCGCCGGACTCGCCCCTGCACGGGGACGAGGGTAAAAATGGCAATAACCCGACTGTGGCGAAAATTCGAAAGGGCGCTACAGGCAAAATCGGGTACCCCGCCACGTGAAAACCTGAGAGGGCGCGTGGGCAAAAGCAAGAGGGGGCCGGTACCGGCGAAAACCCGAAAGGGCGCTTGTATCGGTAATGTGGTTCAAAAAAAAAGAGAAAGGAAAAGAGAAAGAAAAGAGAAGAATAGATCAACAAACCAGGTCAGCTCCCGACACCCTATCAGCACTGACGAAGAGACCAAGAGACAACAAACTACTTCAGTTCCCGGCACCCCGTCGGCACTGATGAAGAGACAAAGAGACAACAAACCAGGTCAGCTCCCGGCGCCCTGTCGGCACTGACGAAGAGACCAAGAGACCAACAAACCAGGTCAGCTCCGGGCATCCCGTCGGCACTGACGAAGAGATAAAGAGACAACAAACCAGGTCAGCTCCCGGCACCCTGTCGGCACTGATAAAGAGACAGATAGATCCAACAAACTACTTCAGTTCCCGGCACCCTGTCGGCACTGATGAAGAGACAAATAGACCCAACAAACGACTTCAGTTCCCGGCACCCCGTCGGCACTGATGAAGAGACAAAGAGACAACAAACCAGGTCAGCTCCCGGCGCCCTGTCGGCACTGACGAAGAGACCAAGAGACCAACAAACCAGGTCAGCTCCTGGCATCCCGTTGGCACTGACGAAGAGACAAAGAGACAACAAACCAGGTCAGCTCCCGGCACCCTATCGGCACTGACGAAGAGACCAAGAGATCAACAAACCAGGTCAGCTCCCGACACCCAGTCGGCACTGATGAAGAGACCAAGAGACAACAAACCAGGTCAGCTCCCGACGCCCTGTCGGCACTAATGAAGAGACGAAGAGACCAACATGATATGTCAGTTCCCGACACCCTGTCGGCGCTGATCATGAAGAGACAAAGAGACCAGCATGCTACGCCAGCTCCCAGCACCCCGTCAGCGTCGACAAAGAGAAAAAGAGACCAGTACACCCGCGGGCACCGCCCGGCTCATTCTTCGCCCGTGCTACCCGTGGGTGGGGGGCATTTGTGGACACCAAAAATTACACACCCAGATGCCCTACTCGGCCCAGCACTAACAACGGCACCAAGTGAAGAAGCCCCGTAGAGACTGGTCATCCGGACTCCCCAAATATGCACACTGCTGTGAAGCCGTCCCCGGAGTCACGACGGCGAAGAGAAACCAACCCCCGGGAAGCTCACGACCCGTGGCCCCCGAAGAAGATCAAACAAAGCATAATTTTGAGCACAAAACGGGCCCAAGTCAGCCCCAGCGGCACACCCTGGTGGCCTTCAACGGCACACCCAGGGTTGCCTTCAGCGGCACACCCTTGTGGTGGCCTTCAGCGGCGTAGCCCCTGGGAGCCCCAGCGGCACACCCAGGCCTTTAGCGGCACGCCCAGTGGGCCTTCAGCGGCACACTCTTTGGTGCCCTCCAGCGGCACACTATGAAGTGCCCTCCACGGCACACTTTTTATGCCCCCAGCGGCACACTATGAAGGGCCCCCAGCGGCACACTATGAAGGGCCCCCCCACGGCACGCTCTTTGCGCCCTTTAACGGCACGCTTCTCTGGGCCTTCAGCGGCACGCCTTTTGCCCTCTTCAGCGGCACGCTTATAGTGTCTTACAGCGACACGCTTCTTCAGCCCGCCAGCGGTACAGCGTGAAGGTTTTTCAACGGCCAAACGACGTGAAGCCCATGCCCTACATATCCTTGGCGCGCAGTGAGCTGTCCGAGGTGTCAACCAACGGTTGGGCCACGCAGGCTACTCCCCTGATAGCCAGGACGAAAAAGGTCAAACGTCATCATGATGAAGCTGCTTCCCGCCTCCGACGGCCGTGTTCGAAGGCTCCCGTTGCTGGGAGTATAAAACCACTCTCATTCCAAGCAAAAAGGGGGGACAGAAAAAAAAAAGGAGAAGGAGAGGCTGGAGAGGAACAGACACACAGACAGAGGGAGAGACATACGCAAGAGAGGAAGAGAAGGGAGAAGAAGAAGGGCTCCGGCGTGAGTCTCCTCCTATGGCCACCGGGCAGAAGAGAGAGTAAGAGAGAAGGAGAGCTGAATGTAATAGGGGAAGGTGCGGGGGAACGAGCAGTGGACGCTCTTCCCTGCTTCAATCCCCAACACTTTCCCTTCCATGGTTTTCCTTGTTTTCTCCCTCCCTTCATCTTGTATTTTGGTTTTCTTCCTTGCCCGTAGCCTTGACTCGGGCGTGCTCGGCAATGTATATGGACGGCCACGGTCCCTTGCTCCCCATGAATGAAAATCACCCTCCTTGGGTTTCTCTGTTATTTCTGTTGGTTTACGCCAGTTTTCATGGTGTACGATGTGTTGTTCATTTTTCTCCTCCATTTCCCCTTTTCTCCGGTGTTTTTGGAGTCTCCGTAGCGATGTGATTCCTCCCGTATGATCCTTGATCTCATGGGCTCTTTGCCCCTTTTTTTGTGGCCCTCAGTTGTGCCCATCTACTTGAAGGGAGAGAGAGCCTCCTTCTCCTCATGAACACCCAACTACCAGCAGCCTACCCTTGGCCTTTAACCCTTCTTTGTTTCCTGAATAACCTGCAACCCTCCCAGTCCACACACTTAACCCCTCCGGCCCTTGGCCGGTACACCCATAGTGGCCCTCAGCGGCACACTCTTTCATCCCTTGGCCGGTACACCCCATAACAGCCCTCAGCGGTGCACCTCCCCCTTTTGTGCCTCAGCGGTACGCCCTTAGCCTTCCTAGCCCGGCACACCCTATGCTCGTCCTTGGCCGGTACGCCTTGGCCAATCCCCCGTCCACCCTGTCCAGTATTAGAAGCCTCCCGTTCATCGTTTTCTTCATATTTTCCGGGGTTCTATAAAGGTGTTGCCACCTCCGGGCGCCCACCTCCAGTTGTCGGGTTCCGCCACTCCATGTGGACGCGTTCCCTTTACCTCCCTTACGCTCGGGTAGAGGGGAGGTGCTGCCGAATTTTCGTCAGAAAATAACAAAAATGTTAAAAAGGCAAAAGGAAGCAACAAACACATGGAACGATTAACGATAGAACCTTCCAATTAATCAAGCCACCGCCGGCAGCATGAGAACTGAACCGATCAACGACACGGTAGACCGAACGTCCGATTAGTGAGAAGAGTCCAAACAGAATGAAGCGAAGAAAAGAAGAAGTTTATGTAAAACTACGCGTAAATTAAGAAAAGAAGAAAAGAAAAGCCCTAAAACAAATAATAGAAGAGTGGGCTTTCACCTCCACCCTTGTTCCAACCTTCACCGTTACACTCCCACCACCCTCCGTTTTATCCTTCACCGGTACACCCCTTTTAACCCCCAACGGTACGCCCCTTTTTGGCCTCCAGGGTTACACCCTCATCAACCCCCAGCGGTACACCCTCATCATCCCCCTTAACATTTCCAACCCCAAATCGCCATCAGCGGTACGCCCTTCCCAACCTCCAACGGTACACTCCAGAGAGCCTTCAGCGGTACACACTGCCCATCTTCAGCGGCACACTCTAACGGCCCTTCAACGACACAACCTCCTGGCCCTTTCAGCGGCACACTCCTTCCCATTGCCTCTCCCTCTTCGCCGGTACACCCTCATCCACTGTCTCAGTGGAACCCAATGTATAGACTTGGCAGATTGACGCACAAACACAGCAACAGGCAATGTATAGACTTCGAGCTGCAGCCAAGGGACAACGTACAGACTTTATGCTGCAATGTGCAGACTTTGGGTTGATCAATGTACAGACTTCACGCTGCAACGTACAGACTTTGTGCTGCAGCGTACATACTTTGGGCCAGCCAAAGTATAGACTTCATGCTGCGACGTACGGACTTTGTGCTGCAGCGTACAGACTTTGGGATGGGCGATGTACAGACTTCATGTTAGGGTGTGCAGACTTCATGCTGCAATGTACAGACTTTGTGCCGTAGTGTATAGACCTTGTGTCCAATGTACAGACTTCATGTTGCAACGTACAGACCTCATGCTGCCACGTACAGACTTTGAGCTGAAGGATGTACAGACTCTGGCCCGGTCGGTGTACAGACTTTGGGCTGGCCGATGTACGGACTCTGAGCTGCAATGTATAGACTCTGAGCCACAGCCGATGAACGATGTATAGACTTTGAGTTGCCCAATGTGCAGACTTTGAACTGCAGCCAAGGGACAGTGTATAGGCTTCGAACTGTAGCCAAAAGGGCAATGTATAGACTTCGAATTGGCCAATGTACAGACTTTGAGCAGCCAATGTACAGACTGTGAGCTGCAGTCGATAGGCAACGTACATACTTTGAGCTGAAGGATGTATAGACTTGATATGCTGGTTGAACAGACAATGTACAAACTTTGGGGCAGATGGATGTACAGACTTTATGTTATCTCCCTTTCTTCGCCGATACACTCTTCAGGCCCCCCCCAGCGGTACACTGCCTTGAGGTCTCCACCGGTACACCCTCCTTAAGCCCTTCAGCGGCACACAGCTCCAACCCTTCGCCGGCACACCTCCGCCCTCCTTCGCCGGTACACCACCTTTGGCCCTTCAACGGCACCCATTCCCCAACGGCACACACCCTTTAGCACCCAGCGGCCCACTTCCCCTCCACCTTATCTACCCTTCGCCATCACACTTGGCCGGCCCTTCGCCGGCACACTTCCTTCACCGGTACGCCCCTATTCTTCCTTCGCCGGCACACTCCATCTCCTTTCGCTGGTACGCTATATGTATATATATGCATAGCATGGCAATGATAACAACAATAATGGATGAATTAATAAAAGTTATGTTGATTGAAGGGCCCCAAATGTGTAGCAGTTGTAATGACAATAAAAAAGGGGGGGGAGGGGATAAGAAAATAATAATAATAGCAATAAATAAAAAGAAGAGAAATCATTCAGAATAAATGCACAAAGAGGTAATAGGCAGCGAAAGGAAAGGGAGGAACACATAATTAAAACCCCAGATAAAAAAATGCTAGGGTCCACATTGCAGTCCCATCTCTCCCCGTGACCCGACGCGAAAGGAACAATAATGCCGCCTTCTCAGGCCGGACCCGAGTCTCGGGAATCCACCCGACATGGCCAAGCCCCGACCTGACCTTGGGCCAACACTCCAACTAGACCGGATCCGTTTCTCGACATCGGGCCCTTCCAGGTCGTTATTAAAATTGCCGTGCATGCGGCAGACATTTGGACGGATTCGCCCCGATTTTCCGTCGCGTTTCCATCACGGACCCGTGTCCGAATATGAAAAGGTCCACGAGTGACCGACATGGCCAGTGGCTCGCATCCTAATGCGTACTTTGGTGTGATTTTCTCCTGTCTCTTTCTCGCGCAATTAGTATTAATCTTTTCGGCCGCAGGGCCCCTAATTTCGGCAATTAATCAAGGGTGTTCCCTCGTATGGGGGATGTAAATGACGTCGCGGCCTTTATGGCGCGACGGGATTCAGTCCCGACACGAACCACACAATCGTCTGACGAAGTCAGGTCGAGCGCACCATGGGCTCTTCGGAGCCCGAATAAATCGTCACTTCGGTGACTAGCACGCCCACGCACCCCAATAAACGAATAGACCAACGAGAGCACATCGGGTGGAAAAAGTGCGTCCACACCTGGCCGCCCACCACATCCTAGGTGGCCAAAGACTTGGCCGCCCAGGTTTCTTGGCGGCCAAAGACCTGGCCGCCCAAGTCCTTTGAGTGGCCATCGTCTTGGCCGCCTTCTGTTCATGTTTCTGCTTCCATTTGAGTCTTGTCTGCGTAGTTTAGCTTCTATTTTTCATATCTTAGCTTCTATTTTATGTAGTTTTGCTTCTGTGTGTTCTAACCTTGTAGGTTTGAGTCCAGGGTGGGCTTAGGAAGAGCCGGCATCACACTTATTAGGAACACCCTCCCGTTGATTTGGACTCTTCACCCGGGGATTCCCACTTGGGTGTAACTAATCCTTTTCAATTGGGAACCTCCGTGAGTCCCCGTGAACCATGGATTCCCACACGGTCACCGGGCAGGTTGTACCGTTGTAGTCCTATTAGATTTCCTAAAGGGGTTTGAGTGAGATTTATCTTAGGTTATCCCGGAGTTTGGCCTTTGATTCCCCTAGAAAATTTCATTCTCAACTAAGAGGGAACAAATTCAAATTGGACTAATCTCAGGATTAACCTAAGCTAAAAATTTGGGGCGCATTGTTTGAATACATGTTTGATGTTAAATACCATTTAACTCAATCCTAATTGGCCTTAAAATTTTCACTTCAAATTCTAAAGTTACTTAGGTTGAGTGGCAATGGCTCAATGTTATTCTAGCATGCATGTTGTTGATGAGGATGATTTGAAATTTTATGACACACAAAGTCGTCTTGATGCCAAAGAAGATGCACCCAATGCTTTCATTGGGATGTGTCAAAATTCACAAATTGATGTAAGTCAAAGCACCACTAGTGAGGAATCATCCTCCGAAAGTCAAGGGTCCATTAATGTCAAAACTCCATCAATTTCCCCAAAGGAAGACCAAGAGGTAGCTAGGGTGCTATCTCTATATTCTCCTAACTATTTCATCACCCTAGCTTCCCAAAGAAGATCACATCTCACTCCTCAATCCATTCCTAGGACATCTCCAACTCTAATGTCAAATTCATTCAATAGGACTCCCTCCCGTGTTCCTAGTCAACCTAACCATCCTCTTCCCCCTCATCATGGGGTTGCATCCTCTCCCATTTCTCATGTCAATGCACCCCTTAGGCAATCCAATCTCATATCTCAACAAGAGGTGAAAAGGTATGTTTGGCAAGTGGTTGCCGAAAGCCTCCCCAAATCTCAACCTCACTCCTTCACTAGCTATTGCAAACTTTCGAATGTTCATTTTCCCCCGGGTTTCAAAGCCCCCAAATATCAGAAGTATGATGGTTCCACAGATCCACATGAACATCTTTCTTGCTTTCTTATGGATTCTCACCAATGGCTTTATGATCGGGTCCTCCTAGTTCATCTCTTTCAAAAATCTCTTAAAGGAGGGGCCCTCGGGTGGTTCTCTTCACTCCCGGCCATTGATCTCATCAATTTTGATATTGTGTCTGAGCGTTTCATCACTCATTTTGGCCACATGGCTAGTGTAGCTCCCACTCTCACGGACCTTATCATGGAAAAGATGAAGCCCGACGAGGACTTCACTCAATTTGTTAATCGGTGGAGAGCTATGGCTTCTAGGTCTGGGATTGCCATCTCGGAATCTCAAGCCATCACTGTTCTAGTCAATAACACAACTCCTCATCTCCGCGCTATTTTGATGCTTAGCGAATTTCACACGTTCGCTCAACTCTACAAACGAGCTCATGTTGTCCAAGCTCAACTCAAGAATTCCTCTCTTCCATTCTTTCTTGATGATTGCAATGTCCCAACATCAGAAGGGGCAAGCTTCCATGATCACATCAATCCCTTCCATTAGCCTTTTAATCTCACCAATCATGAGGTTGCCACTGCATGCCACGGGGCACCGGTAAAGGGGCAAAGGAATGCCCCTAATTCTTTTCTTTTCCATCAATCACCTCATGTTCCATCTACACTCAGGAAAGGTTAGCCATGGTTAGGGGCAATCAAGAGTCTAAGTTAATGGAAAGAGGACATTATTGGCAATATGATGAGGAAGAAGTGGTGAATGATCAACCCATAGTGAGCTCAAATACAAGAAACACGATTGGCCATGCACAAGGGGCAAGACCTTTGGTCTTGATCCGACCCAAGAGTGAACCACCCCAATAAAGCCAGGACATCCCTCCTTCCACTCCAAATCCACTTGAAGGGGCAAGACCCTTAGTTCTCATTCTGCCTAAGGGCACATCATCTATTCGACAGCAACATCAAGGTGTCTCTCCTCCGTTCATGGCTGAGGTTCACTCAACTTCATCCACTTTTCACCAAGACACTTAGCGGGAAGAGCTACTCTCATCTCTTGATCTAATCAAACCAACTCCTACCTCAACCATGCTACCAACTCACTTTGAACCAACCCCTATTGATGATGAGTCTTCTGCGACCCTTACTCCAATTGATCTAGCTCCGATTCAGCTTCCCCAACATGAAACCATCTATTGTGATGAATCAAGTGCTGAACTCGCTCTCATAAATCAACATGTCATTCCAATTATCTAATCAATCTCTTCACATATCCCTAACCCCAAGATTGCTCCTCCTTCAGAAATTTTGGCCGACATCTCCACGGTGTTGGACCCGGCCACGATCATGTCGTCAAAGGACGAGGAGCCCATTATCTCTACCTTGGATATTCATCAGTCTACTCCATCCTTTGAATCCTTAGAGTCACCCGTACCTAGGGAGAAACCCCAAGATGTAGGGTGGCACATAATGTCGAAGATGGGTTATTCATCTGGTGTAGGGTTGGGAAAGGAAGAACAAGGAATCAAAGAGCCGATTGAGGAAAATGGAATATTTGAGAGATTTGGATTAGGGTGTCAACCAACTAAGGTTAGCAAAGATGAATCAAATAGGTGGAATTTGCACGATCACTTTGTAAAGGAATCATGTCCTTTGGAAGAGAGAATCGTCAATGTAGAAATATTGCATGAAGGCAAACATGCGAATCCAAAAGAAAAGTCCCACGATGTAGACCTAGAGGATTTGGGTTTATCAAAACTATTCTCTGAAGAACCATTGTCCCACTCGATAACCCAAGAAGAAATCTATGAAGCAAAAGGAGAACCGACTTTGTTAGTCCTCCTCTCTTTTATATTCCTCTTGTTTACGTCATTCAAAAGTGGTTCCATCTCCAAAGCTGATCAATTCCAAAATGAAAAGCCAAATGCTATCGTTGCGGAGCCCACTCTAGGGGCAAAACTTTCAATCGAAGAATCCCCAGCTCAGGGATCTTCACCCTCCATCTCTAATCACTCAACTCCAATCAACAGCCCTGCCAGGGGCATTTGCCTTGTACATAATAGGTCAGATTTAGAAGAGTCCAAACGTTTGGCTACACCACACAAGAAGGATAGAGGCATCCAAATTCCCTACCAACTTTGGTCAGGTCTAGCTGAAAGTTATAATTTGTTAACTCCAATTTTAATGTTTAGTTTAATGAATTCAATAAAGCTGTTGCAAGATGAGGCACGATCTATCCCGCCTCCTATGGCCAAACAAATTCAGGTCAAAGAACCAACTAATCCTAGTAGGTATAAAGGTCGTGTCCACGGCCGCGTACTTGCTTCCCATTCACTTGAACCTTGTTTCCGGCCAACCAAGGAGGTGGACTGCTCCTCTTCTTCCATCCAGCAGTCCCCAGAGTGCCCAGATGATACCGTCCACTATGTAGGAAACCTTGTACATAGTTTATAATTCAAAACCTAGAAAAAAAATAGAAAATTCATACCCAAAATCCACCATAAAAATCAGAAATTAAACAAAACCAATTGTCTGGCAACTGCCATGCATTTCACTCTTCATCCCTTCATGCATGATAAGGTTAGGTTGCATTAAAGCCTCAGTGGATTAAGACTTTGATCTATTGGAACCGAGGAGAATTCCGTCTAGCTAAGTCGCTAATGCTCCAAGGGGCAAACAATATGCACACACTCACATGCTTTCAAAATATGGCAACGGCCTAAAACGGGTGACTATCCCAAAGATTTCTGGAAGACTCTAAAATCCTCCTTTTCCTCTCTACTCGACCGATCAAGACAGTCGGTGCTCTTAAGGCCTTGAGCTTAGCAGCTGAAACATGATGCCCTCAAGTGAGAGTAGGACTCACCTTCTCTTCAAAAGTGAGACCAGAGCACGTGAAGAGGGTAGTGTTCCTGCAGGCAAATGGAAAATAAAAGCAAAAAGGGAATAAAATTCTCAAAATTCCAAGCAAAGGAAAAAAGAATGAAAGAAAGAAAAATCCCAAAAGGGAACAAATGAAAAAGCCGGGTCATGACCGTGCCTGGTTAAGAAAAGAAAGCCCTACAATTCAAGTCCAAATTTAAGGGGCAACATAACAAGCATAACATTCCTAAGGTGGTCCGAAATCACCGAAAGGGCGGAGTGAATTAAGCACGCTCATAGCTCATCGTTTTAACGGCTTTGTCGATCCTCTTGTGAAGTTTATCTCCTACATTCTTTTTCTTTTGAGGACACGGAATCCGATGGAAACTCCGAAGGATATAACTCTGTTGACGGCATGTAACCATTTTTTCCAAAACACACTATATGATTGTCTACCCCAAAAGAACAAAAGCCTCTGCTATAAGAAATCTCCATGTTTTTGGTATGTCAATGTTCTCGTCTCCTTTAGTGTTTTCTTTCATCAACCTCGGGCTTAGGTCAATGCATGCGCGTCACCTGTCGGTGCGACGGCGTCTGATTCCGGGTCAGTGTCGCGCGGTTGGCCATTAGGGTTCCAATGTGTTCAATCATATATCGTCTATGGTTGTGAGGAAATAGACCCGAGTCGGATAAATCATTTACCTTGAACACTTTTTGGGTGTATCTCTGCGGTCGGAAGTAACTGGGAGCCTAAGCTTGGCATGACGACATTGTCATCAGGATAAGTCTTAACCGGTGAGACCATCATTCGAGGAGTCTAGAGGCCCAAATCAACCTTGATGTGCGCTCAGGATACCTGGGAGGCTGTAGAAAGAGCCTATCCTTCCATCATTGTTGTGATGTCTTATGGGCAGTTGCCAGACGTTGGCCCAAAAAAATTGAAATATATGAAAAATCCATAAAATTGTCAAAATATTTAAAATCACCAAAAAAATCTAAATATTTAAAATACAAAAAATCAAAATATTTAAAATCCAACAAAAAATCAAAATATATGAAAATCCATAAAAAACTACATATTCAAAAACCCAAAAAAATGGAGAGGCACCTCCCCGAAACATGTATCTCATCCACTACCACACCATCTCCTTTCCTTCATCGCTACCCTACAACTACGAACCCCAAAGGCTACTCCCCTTTCTTCATTCTATCCCACCAGGGGATTTATACCTGCACTGCTACCAACCCAAACTAGGGGCAAATTGCACTCCCATCTGTCCATCCAAGCTAGCCAAACCCCTGGCTATCCTTGTCGGGAAGAAGAGCATTCCTCGTTCCTTTGCTTTCCATGAGTCTTAATGGCAAATTGAACTCCGCCAGTTCGGTGCTTCAACTTGAGTCCTAAGCAAATGACACCCTCATATCACTTGATTTTCAGCAGATGCCTGGCTGCATTGCAATTACCTATTCTTTACACTTTCTACTCCATATCCCCCTGATTGGAAAAACGTCCTACCTATGTTAGCGGGTCCAAGACGGACTTCGGCTATGGAACTTGAATCATCCTTTTGGTATGTCTTCCCCCAACTAGACACCTTACTAGGTCAATTGATGTGCTAGGTGAAGTTAGCATAGGCTCTCCCATCATCGGGAGTGATCACCTCTGGGGACGTGCTTACGCCTTGGTGACCATCCCCGCGGAATTCATTATGTCCATTAGGCCCACTGTAAAGCCGAAGGATGATGTTTGCTTTCCCACTCCCCTTACCTTAGTGAATGCTTCCTCTTTGAATGCTTATTTATTTGTGAACTTCACTAATGTGTGCTTATGCAGCTGCAGGTCACATAGCATCGGGGTTCACTCTTTATTGCCTTCTCCTACTATTATCTATATACTATATTATATAGATCCCGGAGGCTAATAACTTCGGGCGCATAAACTCTGAGTTCCTCTCTAACAAAAATAATGAGGGGTTTATGTTCCCTAAGTTATTCGATGGCCGTTTGGTTTCATGATTGACCTAGGGATGACGGACTCGTCGGACTCTCGACTGACATCTTTCCCGGAGCCAGACAATATTACCTCCGGATATGCATTAGATAGGTTTTTTCCTTTTAAACCCAGCATGCATCATGTAGGTCACTTTAAGTCCCACCATCAACCAAAAAAGTAAACAAAAATGCATTCAACAAACATGGCATGCATTCATGCAACAAGAAAGAAACAAGGGTCGAGAGAAGGGTTTGCCCTTAGTCTGCCCTAGACTCTATCCCCCATTTGTCAATCATCCAAGTTCTCAATTCCATCACTTTTTGTTGACTCCATTATTCCACTCCGATTCGACAAATTGAGAGTGTGTGTTTCATGCGATCGTCACGCGTATATTTAGATTTGAGGGTCATTTTCCCCTTATCCTGATTTTGTTACTTACTCCTGTTTTAGGTGTCTTGTATCTCCTTGAGCACTGGATTACGTTTTCGTCCCCTCAAGTCCCGAAGCGCTGCTAGGGGGTCCCATGCGAACGCAGATACAATCCCTCTCAGATTACTTTTCCTTCCTTCATCCCCTTTTGAATGACCTCTCTGGTCCCATTATGCTTGTTCGTTCATATGCGAAGCTCAATCTCAGCTCAAGAATCTCCTTGAGCGGGATGTCCTTATTAGGCTTATTTCTTTACCGAAAACCCATTTATCAGTCCGTCGGGCTCCCCTGTAAAATGGGCGTTCCGGAGGGGCATTTGTAGATGCCTAATTTCGGACATCCCGCGGACCTTGTCTAGCCATCCTAGAAGTGATACTTTTCCTTGGTTGATTGGTTGTATGGAGTCTCATCCTTGTTTAGGTAGGCTCCACCCTATCCCTTCGCGGATCCAACTTTTCGGTAAGTTTGCGGGGGGTTGCAGGGGGGCAGTGCCCCCCTGCCCGTAAGGTTGGGGTTCGGGGGCGTGAGCCCCCGAGGTGAATTTTTTGAGGCTCTATACACATTCTCTGCCTTGATCCCTGGGCGGCCAAGGTGTTGGCCGCCCACATCCCTGGGCGACTAGAGACCTGGCCGCCCAGCCCCTTCTCAGGCGGCCACAGAGTTGGCCGCCCAACTCCCAAGGTGGTCACATAGTTGGCCACCCAGCTCCTTCAAGGTGGCCAAACTGTTGGCCACCCAGCCCCTCAAGAAGGCCATCGACCTGGTCGCCCAGCTCCTTTGGACGGCTAGAGCTTTGGTCGCCTCCTGTCAATCGTCCGTCAACCCTACGTTCTGCCCACTCTCGGCACGTTCTCCGGAACTGCTCCCACTCCGGGAGGTTCGACACCCACGTAGCTTTCACGTAATCCATATTTTCAAATGGTTTTCGTGGAGGGAACTCCCCCACATACAAAACCCATTCCGAACCATCTCCCGTGGGGAGGATTGGACATTTGCTCACGGAGAGAGTTCGACATTTTCTGGGGTGGTAGGAAGAGACCGTTCTAGAGGTTCTAGCAGCCCATAGAGCACCTTCTGTAACGACCCGAGAATCCGATTACCGGGAAGGCCCAATAACCCGAGACTCGCACCGCCGCCCACGAGCCGGGAGGGCTCGGAAGGGCTAAAAGGAGTGTGGAGGCACAAAGAAATAGGAAATAAAGCAGGACAATCAACAATTAACAGAAAGAAAGAACAACTACAGCAACAACAGAGTCCAGTCCAACAGAAAGTACAGTCTAAAGCAGTAAAACGTACCACATGCCAAGTGAACACTCGGCCCGGCAAGCTGGCAACTGAGAACCTCCGCTCCGCACCCTCGAACCTCGAGGAAGAACCGCCACACCTGAAAAGCAGGGAATGAGTCTCCAAACAGAGACTCAGCAGGGATCCCGCGGAACCCCAACCGGAAACAACGACGGTAGCGGAAAGGAAGGCTACAAGAGCAACCGCAACAGTAGGAACAGTAAACCCGGTGGCCGGTCGAAACCCGGCACTACAACTACTCCTACTGTACCAGAAACACACCCCGATCTCGCAGTCGAGGCTCCCGAACTACACTAGTACCGCTTACCGAAGTAAAAACACACGGCAACCATGCCGTAGAGGCCTGTCCCCCGGACACAGCCAACCTGGACACGCTGTCCAAGGTGCAACCCCGACCATCCGATCGCGGGTACCGCACAACAAGACACAACCTCGGTAGAGCCACTAGCACTAGTCCCACGGCGCGAAAACCAACACACGCGCCGCGGCGAAACAACCAAAAACACAGCGGTCGACACGACCGAAAACCCGAAGGTCGAAGTCACGGAAACTGACAGTCTGTCACTCCCAACTCGACAGGAGTACCTCCCACCAGAAGCACAGCCGGTAGCGTCCCCTGACGTCTTACACCGCGCCGCAGGTGAACCGCCTGGCGTGGTAGCTCCTACCAAAGGCACGAACACCGTACAAGTAACCACAAACAAGTGACTAGCTGGGGTCACGCCCGTCGACGTGGGTCCAACCGCTCCCAACCACGTGTGCACACACAGATCGCGCGTCCCTGGTCTGGCCCTCTGACCGGTTTTCCCCTAAGCCGGACTCTGGCTGCAAGACGTGGGGCCCGACGGTAACCGGTCCACAAACCGCCTCTAAGGGTAAGCCCGTACACCACTCCCTGGTGCGACCAGCACACGCGTACTGGTAGGCTACGACTAGTGGAGGGTCACTGAAGGAGTAGACTCTCAAGTCAACGGAAAACAACGTCCGCATCCGACAAAGTACGGGGACCATCCCACGTACTAGCACCGTCGCACGGTGACCATAGTCGGAGAAGAAACGGGACTCACAGTCCACGGCCGCGCACACACCCTGCGCGAGAGTCGAGAAAACCCAAGTGACGCTAAGTCACTGGACTTTGGACAGTCCTCTAGACGCCCTACACCCAACGGTCCTTGAGTCACAAGACTCGGGGTCAAGACCGTTGCACGTGACAGCACAAGGCCGTCAATCTCGTCCAATCTCTAGGTCTAAAATCACGGTAGCATGAATACCGAGGTAGCTCACGAGCCACCGAGACCATTCCCTCGGGAAGGGAACTGAGAAGCCTTCCAGCCCCAGGCAGGGCAACTGGACTCACAGTCCAAGGCCATACACACGGCCCACGTGGAAAGCACAGAAGCATGATTCCCAAGGTAGCGCCCAAGCCGCCACGCCGATAACTGGACTCGCAGTCCAAGGCCAAACACATGGCCCACTCGGGAATCATCTTTCAGGAAAACTCACGGTCATGCGGGGGAAACCCCACCGCTCACACACCGATACACGGTGACTCAGTCTAGCCTAACACGAAAGCCCGACACGCGAGAAGTCACCCGGACTCTCAAACCCACGGGCACTCTAAACGAGATAACACTGTCTTCCCGACACCCTCAAAACACGGACACAGAATCCCACGGGTGTCTGGGACACTCACGAGACCGCAAGTCGACCACTGGGTCCCAACCAGGTCGACCGGAGATCCACACATCGCGGAACAAGGCGGAGAACACAAAAACTCGCCTCGGTGCAACACAACGCCCGACGGTCTAGCCCTAGACCGTCACAGGTCTGTAACGGTGTAGGCGGGACCATCACATCCACCTGGCGGCCTAACGCAGGCCGTTACACGGCCCAAGGGGACGCAGAATGTAACGCGACTGGCCCAGCGCGTTACACAAATGTAACGCGCCCGCCCCAGCGCGTTACACGCACGGACCCCCAACGGTCAGGAAGACAACAGTTGAAACGCCCCTGACGGCCCACCCCGGGCGCGTTACACGCATGTAACGGTCCGTCGGGGGCCGTTACACCCCCAGCCCTCAGCTGAGTAACAGGGGATGTGACGCACCCACCCAGGCGCGTCACACGGCTGTGGCGGTCTATCGTGGGACCGTCACACCCACGAACGCCAAAGCCAAAAGCCAAGGGAATGTAACGCCCCTGCCCAGGCGCGTTACACGCATGTAACGGTCACTGGAGTGACCGTCACACCCTCCCGAGAACGTTACGGCGGGAAACCATCCAAAACACCGATCCATGCCCCGATCACCCCCGGGTGATGGGGAAACAAAGGGGAATCCATCCCCAAGCCCCTAGGCATACATCTAAACCCCTGGATCGGCCAAAAACGCCGTAAAACGAGAGATCGGCCCACAAGCCCTAAAACATGGGTTTTGCCCAAAAAACCCCGATTCCACCCGCTCGGCTCACCACGGCCTACGAAACTCGCGGGAAAGGAAGTGCACGAGCTGAGGGTCCATCTCCCTACCTCCACCGAAGATTTCGCGTCCCGAGCTCACTGATCCACAAAGAAAACGCCGTGAAACCCTCGCCGCTCCACGAACCCGCAGCCGAGCTTCCACACGCCACCTACCCTCGATCCTCGACCCGTTCCCCGTTCCTCGCCTCCCGCCACCGCTGCCTCGCCCTCCTCCGCCTCCGTCGGCCGCCCGGGGAGAGGGGGAGAGAAAGAGATGAGAGAGAGTGAGAAAGAGAGAATGAGAGGGGGAGAGAGGAAAGGGTTAGTATATATAGAAAACCCCGAAAATTGCAGAATTTCAAAAAATTACGAAAAATTACCTTCGCAATCCTCGAGAAGAGCACAACGCAGTGGCAACGTCCCGGAGTCGAAGAACGCCACGGTTTGCCCTGCACAGAGTTCCGAAGGCACATCAGGGAAAAACACGCGTAAAGCACAAAATACACTCCGAGACCTACTTAAAATGATCCGAAAAATATCCAAAAAATCCGGGGCATTACAGCCCTCCCCCCTTAAAGGAATTTCGTCCTCGAAATTCAAGACCTAGCACGAAGTCCTAGGGGAAGAACAAGGAACCAACTGACACGCTATCAGAGCCCCAACACAGAAAACCTCGATTCTCACGAAAACACCGATCCTGAGGGACACAGCCAGACTTACAATCACAAACAACACCTCGCTCCTCGCGCCGAGCACACTGGCCAACAGAGCAGACATATACAAGAGGACACAGTCCGGCATCACCTCAGACACCACAGAAACCAATCAAGGCACCTCTGCCACCATCTCGCTCACCGAGGAAACACAACTCTCGTCACGAGAAGCAGCTACTGATCCATCCAATGGTCAGCAGACAAATTTGCACATCAGCTTCACAACCAACTGAGAGGTCGCACACCCTTCTCAAGGGGATAACCAATACAGAGCCTCCACCAGCTCAAGTAGTCCTCTCAGCAGACCGCAACCAGAACATCGGCTCAGCACCAAGAAACACCCCACACATGGCAAGCTGAAAGCCAAACCTAACACTGTGCCAACTCCGTCAGAGGACAAACTTCGACAAAGTCCAGATCCCATCCGGAAAGGCACATTACCGAAACGACCACCAAAGGTCTCACTGGCACACGGCTCTCGCCACGCTCGAGCCCCGACAACCAGCATCTTCTATCTGTGAAAAGACCATCCACTGATCGCCAGATACACGTCAACGGGAAACCTCCACCGGCCCAACAGGCACAATCCAACTCACAGCAGGCCATCCGCTGACTCACACATAGACCAATGCCACATCTCGAGCTACACTCCTCTTAGACTCCGCATCCGAGCTCGAACATCGCACCAACTCGACCCTCTCGGGGAACACGAAGAAACCAAATGATAAGATCCTGGCATCTTCAGTCATCACCTCACTGGACTCAGACTTACAGGGAAACCATCCCATGTTGGTCACCAAACCAGGGATAACCATTGCGACACCACCGTCCTATCAAGGACCACCAATCCGACGCCAATCTCACAAAAAGGCCTCCGCCCAAAGGCGTCACTCTTACGTCTGGTCTCATCAAATCCTTCGATCAATCCAAGTGGACACCTGCCAATCCTGATTCCGCCCTTACCACAGAGCCACGGGACACCACCTGAACAGTGCTCACGGTGACCTAGTCGCCGACACCGCGACCAAAGCACTCTGGGTCCCCGGTCGATTATACGTCTCACCGTCACAATCTGACAAGACCGTAGAACCAACAGACGTTACTGTGGTCGGTCACACGGTTAGGCTCACCAGCCACCCACGGCCGCCAACCAGGACCCATCGTCTGCCAGAGACCACTTCCGCAAAACACGATCTCACCCGAGGACACGGCTGGGAACACAAGTCGGACACCAAGCCACCGACTCTGACCAACACGTCCTCGACCATCGTTAGGCGACATCCTCAACAACCCCATCCAGGTCCAATACCGACGCCTGACACGACTTCCATCACAGGAATAGGGTACTCATGCGGCGCACTAGCCAGCACATTCCCCAACACTCCATCCTGCCAGTGCCAAGAACCATAATACCTCGAGCAACGGCACGGCAACAACACGTTTCACACTGAGGAACAATCCTCCAATGCTCAACACAAACTCAGGAATCCGCCCGTAGCAACCAACGCTACGATCCTGAACCAATGGGTCACAAGCCCACCACACTTCCGCTGGGCACTCTGATCCGCGCGCACAGCCGAGAAAGCAAACACCGCCCACCCAGCACTCGTCCTTCCGGAACAGCGCCAGCACCCTCACACGACAAGGGAATGGGCACGACTTCTCACAGGCAACCGCCTTGCCAAGACAAGGAGCACGTCTCGCACGGACTTCATGGCATACAAGGCCAACCAATCTGAATACGCAATGCAAGACGACGAACCTTAACCCAACACAATCTCTCCAACCAAAGGGGAGACCAAACGCACTTCCGACCAACGGAAGAACTCCGCGCTCGACCTGACCTCGAACCTCGCGCATGCTGGAAACAGCACCATCCAGCACCAAGGAAAACCATCGCTTCCATCAGGTCAGCGCCTCCGACACACTCGGCGAGTGTCACGTCGGACCACAATCATAGCATCTCTCGATGCACCACTGCTGTAATTCCTCGAACTGCAACACACCACGCCAAGAGCCGCAACACGAGCCATAACCGACAACCGCCGATGCTCACCCTCGAGTCCCGAAACTCACCGCGGAGCCTTCACAACCCAAACCAAAACCAAGGCGAACACAACTCAATCGCACACAAGAGCGCGGGAGCAAGACTTACTGGGACACCACAGCCCAATCTTGCCTCAAAATCCATAAAACCATCGGGACCGACATGTCATTTCTGACGCCATAGAGCACGACAAGGACATCAGGCTCGACGAAATAGCAGCTCACCGAGAAGGTATTCCGCTCACCCGAGCACACCTCTCGATCAGAACACCTCAGAAGCTGGACAAACCTCAAGCTGGAGTGGCCAAACACCAATAACAACTCCCTCAGAGCACGCTCACGGCCACCCAACCACGAACAATCTTCTCCGGCCACCTGACCACGCTGTAGGTTCCTCGAACGTAGCACCGCGAGCTTGCGCCTGCCAGCAACCTCTGCCCAATGCCGCACAACCAGGGCCACCACCAATGAGGGAGAAGGCTCTCAACCTTGATCCTTAGACCCCATGCTGGCACGAAAGTCACGGACAGCAACCACCTTCACAGCGCCGCACAGCGCACTCAAGCTCTCAAGCGACAAACAAGGCGGAAATCGAACACAAACCCTAAGCCAGCTGCCGACTGTACTGGACCTTATGGACTCTGATCACTGCAATATCTCGAATTCCTATGTACGTCCACAACCTCCGCTCTGATACCAGTTGTAACGACCCGAGAATCTGATTACCGGGAAGGCCCGATAACCCGAGACTCGCACCGCCGCCCACGAGGCGGGAGGGCTCGGAAGGGCTAAAAGGAGTGTGGAGGCACAAAGAAATAGGAAATAAAGCAGGACAACCAACAACGACAAGCTGAAAGAAAGAACAACTACAGCAACAACAGAGTCCAGTCCAACAGAAAGTACAGTCTAAAGCAGTAAAACGTACCACATGCCAAGTGAACACTCGGCCTGACAAGCTGGCAACTGAGAACCTCCGCTCCGCACCCTCGAACCTCGAGGAAGAACCGCCACACCTGAAAAGTAGGGAATGAGTCTCCAAATAAAGACTCAGCAGGGATCCCGTGGAACCCCAACCGGAAACAATGACGGTAGCGGAAAGGAAGGCTACAAGAGCAACCGTAACAATAGGAACAGTAAACCCGGTGGCCGGTCGAAACTAGGCACTACAACTACTCCTACTACCCCGATCTCGTAGTCGAGGCTCCCGAACTACACTAGTACCGCCTACCGAAGTAAAAACACACGGCAACCATGCCGTAGAGGCCTGTCCCCCGGACACAGCCAACCTGGACACGCTGTCCAAGGTGCAACCCCGACCATCCGATCGCGGGTACCGTACAACAAGACACAACCTTGGTAGAGCCACTAGCACTAGTCCCACGGCGCGAAAACCAACACACGCGCCGCGGCGAAACAACCGAAAACACAGCGGTCGACACGACCGAAAACCCAAAGGTCGAAGATACGAAAAACTGACAGTCTGTCACTCCCAACTCGACAGGAGTACCTCCCACTAGAAGCACAGCCGGTAGCGTCCCCTGACGTCTTACACCGCGCCGCAGGTGAACCGCCTGGCGTGGTAGCTCCTACCAAAGGCACGAACACCGTACAAGTAACCACAAACAAGTGACTAGCTGGGGTCACGCCCGTCGACGTGGGTCCAACCGCCCCCAACCACGTGTGCACACACAGACCGCGCGTCCCTGGTCTGGCCCTCTGACCGGTTTTCCCCTCAGCCGGACTCTGGCTGCAAGACGTGGGGCCCGACGGCAACCGGTCCACAAACCGCCTCTAAGGGTAAGCCCGTACACCACTCCCTGGTGCGACCAGCACACGCGTACTGGTAGGCTACGACTAGTGGAGGGTCACTGAAGGAGTAGACTCTCAAGTCAACGGAAAATAACGTCCGCATCCGACAAAGTACGGGGACCATCCCACGTACTAGCACCGTCGCACGGTGACCACAGTCGGAGAAGAAACGGGACTCACAGTCCACGGCCGCGCACACACCCTGCGCGAGAGTCGAGAAAACCCAAGTGACGCTAAGTCACTGGACTCTGGACAGTCCTCTAGACGCCCTACACCCAACGGTCCTTGAGTCACAAGACTCGGGGTCAAGACCGTTGCACGTGACAGCACAAGGCCGTCAATCTCGTCCAATCTCTAGGTCTAAAATCACGGTAGCACGAATACCGAGGTAGCTCACGAGCCGCCGAGACCATTCCCTCGGGAACGGAACTGAGAAGCCTTCCAGCCCCAGGCAGGGCAACTGGACTCACAGTCCAAGGCCACACACACGGCCCACGTGGAAAGCACAGAAGCACGATTCCAAAGGTAGCACCCAAGCCGCCACGCTGATAACTGGACTCGCAGTCCAAGGCCAAACACATGGCCCACTCGGGAATCATCTTCCAGGAAAACTCACGGTCATGCGGGGGAAACCCCACCGCTCACACACCGATACATGGTGACTCAGTCTAGCGTAACACGAAAGCCCGACATACGAGAAGTCACCCAGACTCTCAAACCCATGGGCACGCTAAACGAGATAACACGGTCTTCCCGACACCCTCAAAACACGGACACAGAATCCCACGGGTGTCTGGGACACTCACGAGACCGCAAGTCGACCACTGGGTCCCAACCGGGTCGACCGGGGATCCACACATCGCGGAACAAGGCGGAGAACATAAAAACTCGCCTCGGTGCAACACAATGCCTGACGGTCTAGCCCTAGACCATCACAGGTCTGTAACGGTCTAGGCGGGACCGTCACATCCACCTGGCGGCCTAACGCAGGCCGTTACACGGCCCAAGGGGACGCAGAATGTAACGCGCCTGGCCCAGCGCGTTACACAAATGTAACGCGCCCGCCCCAGCGCGTTACACGGATGTAACGCGCCCGCCCTGGCGCGTTACACGCGCTGACCCCCAACGGTCAGGAAGACAACGGTTGAAACGCCCCTGACGGCCCACCCCGGGCGCGTTACACGCATGTAACGGTCCGTCGGGGGCCGTTACACCCCCAGCCCTCAGCTGGGTAACAGGGGATGTAACGCACCCACCCAGGCGCGTCACATGGCTGTGGCGGTCTATCATGAAACCGTCACACCCATGAACGCCAAGGCCAAAAGCCAAGGGAATGTAACGCCCCTGCCCAGGTGCGTTACACGCATGTAACGGTCACTGGAGTGACCGTCACACCCTCCCGAGAACGTTACGACGGGAAACCATCCAAAACACCGATCCACGCCCCGATCACCCCCGAGTGATGGGGAAACAAAGGGGAATCCATCCCCAAGCCCCTAGGCATACATCTAAACCCCTGGATCGGCCAAAAATGCCGTAAAACGAGAGATCGGCCCACAAGCCCTAAAACATGGGTTTTACCCAAAAAACCCCGATTCCATCCGCTCGGCTCACCACGGCCTACGATACTCACGGGAAAGGAAGTGCACGAGCTGGGGGTCCATCTCCCTACCTCCACCAAAGATTTCGCGCCCCGAGCCCACCGATCCACGAAGAAAACGCCGTGAAACCCTCGCCGCTCCACGAACCCACGGCCGAGCTTCCACGCGCCACCTACCCTCGATCCTCGACCCGTTCCCCATTCCTCGCCTCCCTCCATCGCCGCCTCACCCTCCTCCACCACCATCGGCCGTCCGGGGAGAGGGGGAGAGAAAGAGATGAGAGAGAGTGAGAAAGAGAGAATGAGAGGGGGAGAGAGAAAAGGGTTAGTATATATAGAAAACCCCGAAAATTGAAAAATTTCAGAAAATTACGAAAAATTACCTTCGCAATCCTCGGGAAGAGCACAACGCAGTGGTAACGTCCCGGAGTCGAAGAACGCCACGGTTTGCCCTGCACAGAGTTCCGAAGGCACATCAGGGAAAAACACGTGTAAAGCACAAAATACACTCCGAGACACACTTAAAATGATCCGAAAAATATCCAAAAAATCCGAGGCATTACACCTTCCCTCATCCCCGTCGATCTATCTGAAGTTGGAGAGCTCCGCCGTGGATGAGCCCCAGTTGTAGGGGGCGGGCATCGACATGGCCGCCCCCCCTCTCTAGGCGACCACAATGTTGGCCGCCCTCTGTTGGTTGACGGGCAAACCCCGTCCTTTCTTTCCCTTGTCCCCTATATTGCTACATTCCTTTCTATTTTACTGCAACCATGCATAATAGATCTTCCTAGATCCCATTTTAAAGAGGTGTTTCAACCCAAAACATAGGGAAGGCGGATGGTCGAAAGTCTCGGCCATCCCCCTTTCCGCCCCCCTTCCCGGTACGATTGACCCCATTTGCATGTTTTCTGTACTTCTATGAGCATTTCCTACACTTCACAGTCTAATGGTCTATTCTCTATTTGCTGGTAATTTGCAGGAACTTCATCGTCGACTCTCAGAGCTCCGCGTTCTTGGCCGGCCGAGAGCGAGGACAGAAGAACCCACCATCTCCCCACTCCTAAGGCATCCATGATCATCACCCCTGTGAGGTTCAGGTAAACAGCTCTGACGATCACACCTATTTCTATCTTTCTAACTTGTGCACTGTAGGTAGCAGCAGCATAAGTTCGGGAGGACACACGTGCCCGTCGTACGCGGCACCGCCACCTTCCGGCATCTACAGAACCATTAGAGCACATGCAGTGGCAGAACTCCGTAGTCCAATGGGGTTGACAAAAACATCACGGTTAATCAACGGAATGTAGGGGTAAACCCTGTCAATCTAGCACCCGTGGATTTGAGTGAAAGGTCATTATTCCTTGCCGGGATAGTATGGGTTCTAAACTGAGGATGGCAAGGCTCGGAGTGCTGGGATAGATGGCCGGATGCCCCGGTGGTTATGAGAAGGCTACAAGATTTAAAGTGTATGGTCATCAGTCTTGAATGGGAGGATCAGCCTGGGCGGCCTCGGCGCGCCTGATAATCAGTGCAGGGGGTAGTAAGATGGGCTCTCGGCGAGGCCAGGGGTGATCGGCGCGCCTGGGACTCGGCGCGTGAGGGGCTGGTCGGCGCAACTGGTGGTCGGCGCCCTCCCTGCTCGGCGTGGAGAAGGGATTTTGTGCGCCGAGGGGGGGGGGGCAAGGGCCGAGGACCTTAAAGGGCTTGGTTCTGGGTTTTTCTATTAAGGTTTTGGAGGTTTTGAAGCTTCGTCTGGGGGCTTTTAGGGAGGCTAGTGGGCATTGAAAACTAGTTTTAAACGGATCGTCCCCGGGGAATAAGGGAGTTCACACGAAAATATCACGGGGAGCAGATAATCGTCAAATCACATAGGTTATGCCTTGATCATATCACTCACCACTTCTTGGATGAGAGACCACGAGATAAACTGATGGGGACATCAAAGCCTATTTCATCATACATATGGAATGTATTTGTGTATTGGCTTGTATTAGTGTGTTTGCTTACTTTTTTTTTCATTTGGGCTCCTTTGTAAGGCTTTAATAAGCCATTGGGCCACATTCCATGTAAAATCCATTAGTGGCTTTCATTTGTTAGGTCCATTAAGGAGGTTAGTTCATATTGGACCATTAGGCTTCCTAATGGACCTTTAAATCACTTAAGGCCCAATTGGGCTTCTCCTTCTCATGGGCCCCCTAGGTTGGAAGGCCTATAGGCTATCATGGGCTTGTGAATGGCCTTTGGGTGGCCTTGGACCAACTTGGCCCAAGATAGGCCCATGAAGGGGGCGCCCCCTTCTTTGTCCTTATTAGGCTAAGTTAGGTAAGTTTGAATAGAATATGTGGAATGTGTTTTGACCACATGGGAGAAATACTTTCTCCTATCCCCTTAGTGCCCCTTCCAACCCTAGATCTGAGGGCATTTTGAGTCATTTTCTATTTTATATAAATACTTGTATTTCCACATTTTAGAGAATTAATGAGAAGAAAATATTGAATTGAGCTTGGAGCAAACCTACGCCCCCCTCTCTCTCTCTCTGGTTCCTTCTTCCTCCTTCAGCATTTCAGGGTGTAGAACCCTTCTATCTCAGCCCCTCTACCTCCGGATTCTATCTCTACTGCCGCCGCCGCCGTTCGTGCCGCCATCGATCCACCGCGAAGCAAGTTCGGAAGCTCTGTCCAAGGTTCAATTTTGCTGGATAGAGGGTTACTCCGAGAATTTTAGCTCCCAACTCCTATATCTTCTAGAGCTAAGATTTTCAGGGTGAGTTATAGAGGTCATCACCACATCCCAAAAAAATTGAAAACAATTTCAGCCCCCGTTTTATATTTTTCCATTTCCGTGCTTCCCAATCCACCAGTTCTGCCTGCAGTATGTCCAGTGTTACAACAACTCTAAGTTTCCCCCTTTAAACCCCCTTCTTGATTTTTTTTTGAATCTCCAAATTTATTGGAGGTTTTTTCCACCTAATACCTATTCCATAAATTTTCTTGTGAATTTAAGATCTCATTTATATTTTCTAAAAAATCAATTCATATCCCAAGTTCTATTTTGTCTCTGCTGTCCAGATCCGACCACCCGGTACTATAAAATATTTTTCCCCTGTCAAATCTCCACCAAACCTTTCATAAAATATATCCCCGTTTTTCTCGCTTCGCCCTCTACCACTTTCATGAAGAGCTCAACAGCTGAATCGGAGATCTACAACGCGGTCAATGCCAACTCTCAGGAAAAAGTACTTATGTCTTAAGATTTCGGGTCCTGTCAACCAGTAGCTTAGAAATTCGGTCAAGGCCAGATCTGGGATAGCTGATTTTTTCTATATGGCCATAGATCGAAGGGTTTTGAGTTAGCTTTCCAATGATACCTCTTGTGTGTCGATCTGACACCGGTAGTGACCGCAGCAGCGGATTTTATCGGGACGCACTGGTCTGAAACAGTAGTTCAGATTTGTGGGCAGCAACTCCGACAAGTGAAGATCGGAGCCGCCCGGCCTCCGACCGGTGAACCAGTGTACCACCGTCCCAGGGAGCGTCCCTCCGGACGTCCCCATCACAGTGGTACCACTACGGGCCCACACGGCCCCACTGACCAGCACGTGGGTCCCACGATCGTGAGTACGCGTGCCGCCGAAGCTACACAAGAAGCTGCCCGTCAACCCGAACCCGCTACTCCCGGGTCCCGCTGTGTCACCCTTTACCTCCCTGCGTGGAGTGGGCAGTAAATCATTGCTGTAATTTAATTAATTATTATTCCGGGAGTACGAGATCGGCCGGGATCGTCTTCCCCATGCCAGGCGCGTGGAGGTATCGTATTCGCTCATTTACTCGGCATTTACTTTGTTCGTATATACTTGTTTATACCGCTGCTATAGAGCATGTGTTAGGGCCATTAGCTCGATATATTTATTTCACCGCTGCTGCGAGAGAGAGCGAGACCGTCCCGTGACCCGATCGGGCACGAATTTGTGAGTTGACCACCCTAGCTCACTGTCTGTTTCTCGACCGTGCACGTCCGTACGCTTCCCTCGTTAGGGGCGATCGCGAGCTTGCTTAGAGTCCAAGGGTCACATATCCATTGGTCTCGAGTCGCGTGTCCGTCCCTCATCAATTTGGTATCAGAGCGCCAGTTGAGTCTAGAGTGTTTAAAAATGCCAAAATAAAAAAAAGTGTAATTTACGTCTAGTCATTGTCTAAGTCGGTCTAGGTTGCACTTGCATCCCATTAATCGGTATATCAAAAGGTGTTATCCGAACGTTAGGCTACGCCTATCGGGGAGGCCGCACACTTGCACGAGTGATCTTCGGATCAATTAACTCTGCCACGTACTGAGTCTTGATTTAAGTCTAGGGTCCTTAGTGTGCATTAGTTAGTGCATTCCAACCTTGCATAGTCGGTGTAGTGTCTTGTCACCGTGTGCCTGCATGTCCACTACCCGTCACCCCCATGGTCGTTCCCCAAGACCATGCGTCCGAGTGGTCATCTCTGGTGGCCCAATTCAATGCCTTCATGTCCCGACCCTTGGGTTTCACCCATATCATTTATAAAGCCACACTACCCAATGGGTCTACAACGGAAATCCATTTCACTAATAGGGAGTCGGATAATTGGGTTTCTCTTGATATCGTGGAGTCTCTCTCCAAAACGGGTAAAATTATCCGCGACGGTGATTTTGCTTGTGTCGAGTTCCAAAGGCAGATCGGTTCCAAATTTTACTGCGATGGTGCATGGTGCAATATTGGTACGCTAGCAGGACCGTGCATTGTATTAGGGTGACCATGGTTGGAAGAGAGGAGAGCGACCTTCGATCGGGATAGGAGGACCTGCACCTTATATCCACCTCACCTACCCGGCGAGTTCGTCTTCCACGACGACATTCAGCCGACCACCTTTGTGTCACCAACCACCCACCCCTATCAGTCCACTCCGCCTACGGACTCATGTCCACTACCTCCCCCGGAGCCCAACCATGTGGCCCCTAGCCACTTCTCCGATCCGTGTCCTTCACATTCCCCTACCCTAGAGGACACACATATCGAGGATGTCCCACCCATGCTTATTCTAGTGGATTATGAGGCTGACCAAGAGTTGGTCGAGGAGTACCACGCTGATGTTTTTGGGCGAGAGAGTGAGCCAATAGAGGGACAGGGGTTGTTAGTCACCCCACTCCCACCGGTCATCCCGGACCTATCTATCTTGCCCACCTTGTCCTCGGTGGACCCCGCCATCCCACTTCTGCCCGTCTCTCCTATGGTAGCGCAGCCGCTAGTGACGACCGTACCACTGTTGATACCCTATGTTGACATGGTATGGTTTGATTTCTGCCATACGTATGAGAAACAGTCTCCGGACTTCATTATTATCGTGCTTTACACTAGACGTCCGGATTACATTCCCGTCACCCATCCCCTAATCCTCCCACACTTTCATACCCGAGGACGAGTCTTCTCGAACCGGAGACGGTTTACGAAGGATGGAACTCATGGCATTAAGTTGTGGGTTAGTTTCTCTTTACACGTAGTGTATGTAGACGGTGACCGTCATCCTTACCAAGTCGTCCTTCGTGTGTCCCTTGTGTTGTGTCTCCGTGTCGTCAGTCATAGTAGTACTAAGAATGTTCAAGTTTGTCTAGAGTCATGCATGAGTCAGTTTCTTCTTTATGTGGTTTGTTTTGTGTGGCTTGTTTGTGTGGTTTGTGGTCTGTCGGAGTCTGCATGTGTCTTGTGCAAGCTCGTTGATGTCAGTCCCTTAAGAGGCGAGTGGACTCGCTCGAGAAGTATGGGACCAACTCTACATCTATGCCCCGGATCTAGTCACCTATAGGGACCCAGCGATGATTCCTAGTGAGTCTTTGAGCCGCCGCCTCCCCTTTGAGAGTGACCCCACCCGGAGTGTCCACCTCTAGCCTCGTTCCCACAGCAGCTTGTGTATATCGAGTATATACGGAATGAGCATGTGACGACTACTTGGAGTGGAGCGTACCCACGCTACTTGGTATGGTGACGGATTCGTCGGAGTTATTCGAGCAGCAGCACCCCTTACTCGACGGGGTCGAGTTCCTCCCACCTGGGGAGAATTGATGGGGGCATCAAAGGCTATTTCATCATACATATAGAATGTATTTGTGTATTGGCTTGTATTAGTGTGTTTGCTTACTTTTTTTTTCATTTGGGCTCCTTTGTAAGGCTTTAATAAGCCATTGGGCCACATTCCATGTAGAATCCATTAGTGGCTTTCATTTGTTAGGTCCATTAAGGAGGTTAGTTCATATTGGACCATTAGGCTTCCTAATGGACCTTTAAATCACTTAAGGCCCAATTGGGCTTCTCCTTCTCATGGGCCACCTAGGTTGGAAGGCCTATAGGCTATCATGGGCTTGTGAATGGCCTTTGGGTGGCCTTGGACCAACTTGGCCCAATATAGGCCCATGAAGGGGGCGCCTCATTCTTTGTCCTTATTAGGCTAAGTTAGGTAAGTTTGAATAGAATATGTGAAATGGGTTTTGACCACATGGGAGAAATACTTTCTCCTATCCCCTTAGTGCCCCTTCCAACCCTAGATCTAAGGGCATTTTAAGTCATTTTCCATTTTATATAAATACTTGTATTTTCACATTTTAGAGAACTAATGAGAAGAAAATATTGAATTGAACTTGGAGCAAACCTACACCCCCCTCTCTCTCTATGGTTCCTTCTTCCTACTTCAGCATTTTAGGGTGTAGAACCCTTCTATCTCAGCCCCTCTACCTCCGGATTCTATCTCTGCTGCCACCACCGTTCGTGCCGCCATCGAGCCACTGCGAAGCAAGTTCGGAAGTTCTGTCCAAGGTTCTGTTTTACTAGATAGATGGTTACTACGAGAATTTTATCTCTCAACTCCTACATCTTATGGCGCTGAAATTTTCAAGGTGAGTTATAGAGGTCATCACCACGTCCCAAAAAAATTGAAAACAATTTCATCCCCCGTTTTATAATTTTCCATTTTCATGCTTCCCAATCTACCAGTTCTACCTGCAGTCTGTCCAGTGTTACAACCACTCTAAGTTTCCCCCTTTCGACCCCCTTCTTGATTTTTGTTTGAATAACAAAATTTATTGGAGGTTTTTTCCACCTAATACCTCTTCCATAAATTTTCTTGTAAATTTAGGATCTCGTTTATATTTTCTAAAAAATCACTTCAGATCCCAAGTTCTGTTCTGTCTCTGCTGTCCATATCCGACCACCCGGTACTATAAAATACTTTTCCCCAGTCAAATCTCCACCAAACCTTTCATAAAATATATCTCCGTTTTCCTCTCTTCGCCCTCTACCACTTTTATGAAGAGCTCAATAGCTGAATAGGAGGCCTATAATGCGGTCAATGCAAACTCTCAGGAAAAAGCATATCTATCCTGAGATTTCGGGTCCTGTCAACCAGAAGCTTAGAAATTCGGTCAAGGCCAGATTTGGGATAGCCGATTTTTTCTCTCTGGCCATAGATCGAAGTGTTTTGAGTTAGCTTTCGAACGATACCTCTTGTGCATCGATCCGACACCGGGAGTGACCGTAGGAGCGGATTTCATTGGGACGCACGGGTCTGAAACAGCAGTTCATGTCCGTGGGCAGCAACTCTGACTAGTGAAGATCGGAGCCGCCCGGCCTCCGGCCGGTGAACCAGCGTACCGCCATCCCAGGGAGCGTCCCTCCGGAAGTCCCCATCACAGCGGTGCCGCTCCGGGCCCACACGGCCCCACTGACCAGAACGTGGGTCCCACGATCGTGAGTACGCATGCCGCCGAAGCTACACAAGAAGCTGCCCGTCAACCCGAACCCGCTACTCCCGGGTCCCGCTGTGTCGCCCTTTACCTCCATGCATGGAGTGGGCAGTAAATCATTGTTGTAATTTAATTAATTATTGTTCCGGGAGTACGAGATCGATTGGGATCGTCTTCCCCACGCCAGACGCGTGGAGGTATCGTATTCGCTCCTTTACTCGGCATTTGCTTTGTTCGTATATACTTGTTTATGCCGCTGCTAGAGAGCATGTGTTAGGGCCATTAGCTTGATATATTTATTTCACCGCTGCTGCGAGAGAGAGCGAGACCGTCCCGTGACCCGATCCGGGCACGAATTTGTGAGTTGACCACCCTAGCTCACTACCGATTTCTCAACTGTGCACGTCCGTACGCTTCCCTCGTTAGGGGCGATCACGAGCTTGCTTAGAGTCCAAGGGTCGCATATCCATTGGTCTCGAGTCGCGTGTCCGTCCCACATCATAAACTGTCTCGGGCCCTCATCACGGTTGTGAGGCTTAAGAAAGCAGTAGAGAAGATGCCAGGAGAATTCACACGAGTTACTGTATGCATCTACTTTGTGCAGCAGAGCTGTCTCAACAAACATCACCCATCCGTAGTTACAGATAAGAGGGGGAAAAAAGGAAGAGAGAGGACTACTACTTCATTTCATTCAATAGAACGCATATATTCGGTATAGAAAGAAATAAGACCGCATGATTACACACATAGGCTAACGACTTTTGAAGATCTGTCGGACTGCACCGATGCTTAACATCAAATGAGAATAGTACTAATTAGAAGGAAACGATAGGCAATGCTAGAATAGAGAATAGGGAGGGAAAAATGTAGCCCCGAAGGGCATTTGACAGACGGACTCCCACCTTGAATCTCCTTCGCTCACCCTTCTCCTCCTCTATCTCTTTTCTCTCAGACCCTTTTAATGGGCTCTCAGTCTCTCTTCTTTTCCACTGGCTGCCCTGTCTCAGTGTGCTCTGCTCCTCTCTATCTCTAATGTCGAAGATATGCGTTTTTTATATAGAGGGATGGACCTCCTCAATCGGCGCGCATAAGAGGGACGAAGCCCTCCCGACGCCTGCTGCTCCCGACGCGAAGACCATTCGGCGCTCATAAGGCAGAGGCCCTTCTCGGCGCGTGCCATTCCCGGCGTGAGGGTCACTCGGCATGATGGGCTTTGGTCCTTTTTTTTTTGGCCCATTGGCCACTCGGCGCCCCCCATATGGCCATGGGCTTTGGCCCATTTTCACTCAGCCTTCGAGTTCACCCTTTGAATGAGCTTTTTGCTAATATTCATTACCTGTCAATTTAGGGAATTATATCCATTCTTGTAGTTATCTGGTGCTCTGCATTTGTGCTTGGTGGCAGATGACGTGGATCCCGTCTTCATCAACACCAGGATATTCCGAAGATCCTTTTCAGTAGGCAGATGATTGCCTGGAGCATGACACAGTTTAATCAGCTCGACCATCTAAAATGACAGTCGTGCTGGGCAGCAGCTTGACCGGAAGGGCTTCAGCCGGACAGAGTGTTGAAAGTGATGGATCCTTTATCTATCCTGGTTTATAGAACTTCCCGGGATGACATCGGGGCCGCATCCTTGATTGCTCTTCAAGGCTCTGGATGCTTGGTTGAAAGTTCTCTTTAACACCTTTTGCTTGTGCAATTTTTTTTTAGATCTCAACAAGGCTCCATCAAGGTGTGAAGTTGGGTAGCTGGCTAATGGTGAAGGTGAGAGGATTTCTGGCATTGAGGGCACCTCCGGACATACTCGAGGCAGTCTTGCTGTAAGGTGGGTGTTATACGCGCGCGGGGAGTCACTTGTGGTTTGGTCCTAGCGGCGGGGGGCGAACACTCGCCTTTTACGGAAGGCCGAGATATGTTGACTGGGCATGCGAGATAGGTTGACTGGGCATGCGGGGATTCCGGGGGTATTGAGAAGAAGGCAGAGAGAACGATGGCAACGCACTGGAAGGGATGGCGTATGGTTCATCATTCTGGGAGATTGGGACAGATATCGCTGGGTGGAATGCGGGCGTGCCAGTCGATTTCTCGACAATCACCTATGGAACCAAGGATTGACCGGGAAAGCGTCGCCAGGACGCGGCACGTGACTCGAGAGATTGGGAGACATGTGGATAGAAGGGATTCCACGGGTGCGAGTGCACATGTGATTATGGGGATTCGTGTACTGGACATATTTCCCCACCGAATGCAAGCAACCGGTGTTTATTTTACATCGGATTGAATCCAAATACCTTTGTTTCTACTGCCGAAGGGAGAGTCAGGGACCCTAGGAGCCGCGACGTCGGGAGGGCTTAGTTCGTGTAACAACGACATGGCAACAGCAACACAACAGGGATAACTGGGGGCGGAGAGACTGGTTCCGCGAGGAGGGGGATCCGCTCCCTGACTGGATTACATGAATTATATGCCATGAAAAGCATTTATATGGGGACATGAGAGCCTGATTACAATTGCTTGCAAGCCACAGGATAATTCCGTCATTTATGATAGTCCCCGAGTCATTGCGTTATTGTGCGGGTATTTTCACATTTGTACGTGGAGTCCATCAAAAGACCTGTGACTCAGCAGGGTGGCGCCCGAGGGGCGTCACAATGTATTCCCAACGTGAGACAGTGCCGACGTCGGGGCAGTAGGGGTTCCGTAGGCACCATTGTGCGGAGGAAGTTGAGTGGTCGGGTGCCGCGGGCCCCGATATGACTGGAGTTGTTGGCAGTCGGGTGCCGGGGGCACCGTTGTGACTGGAGTTGTTGAGTGATCGGGTGCCGCGGGCCCCGATGTGATTGGAGTAGCTGGTAGTGGGGTAGCCAGGTAGCGTTTTAATTCTTCAAACGCCTGCTCGCATTCTTGATCCCAGTCGATCTGGCCTTTCTTCTCCGGCGCTTGATTGGCCTGCTTGATCAGCCGGAAGAAGGGGAGGCATCGCTCGAAGGCTCTGGACAGGAACCGAGCAAGGGCAGTGACACGTCCAGTGAGGCACTGTACGTCCCTCACTCGTCCTGGCCGCTTCATCTCTAGTACTGCTAGGATCTGGTCGGGATTGGCCTCGATTCCTCGGTGAGTGACGAGGAAGTCTGGGAACTTTCCTGACCGCACTCCGAATGCACATTTGGCCGAGTTGAGTTTCATGTTGTACCTTCTGAGCGTGGTGAAGGTTTCTGCCAGGTCTTCCAAGTGCTCGGAGGCCTGACGACTTTTCATGAGCATATCGTCGATGTAGACCTCCATGTTGCGGCTGATCTGCGAGTCAAACATGTGATTGACAAGGCGCTGGTAAGTTGCTCATGCGTTCTTCAACCCATACGGCATACGAGTGTAGTAGTACAAGCCGTGGTCGGTGACGAACGCTGTTTTGTCCTGGTCGGGCTTGTGCATGCTGATTTTATGATATCCGGAGTAGGCATCTAGAAAGCTCAGCATTTCATGCCTGGCTGTAGCGTCGACCAACTGGTCGATCCGTGGCATGGGGAAGCTATCCATGGGTGTAGCTTTGTTGAGGTCGGTGTAGTCCACGCACATCTGCCATTTTTCATTACTCTTAGGGATCAGGACCACGTTGGCCACGCAGTCCGGATATCGTGTGGGTCTGAGTAGCCCTGAACGTAGCTTTTCGCTTACCTGTTCTCTGATGACGGCTAGTCGCTCGGGGTTGCAATGCCTTCGGCGCTACTGGACTGGGCGGTAGGCGGGGTCCAACCTAGGTTGATGAGTAATGACCTCCGGAGGGATCCCGGGGAGCTCATCCTCAGACCATGCGAACACGTCCTGGTGGGATGTGAGGAAGCTCACGTAGGCCTGTTTGTCTTGCTCGGATAGAGTAGCGCCGATCCTCAGCGTTCTGTTTGGATCATCTCCCACTTGGATGAGGTACAAGTCTTCGGCCGGCGCGCTCGTGCTTGGACATGGATCTTCTGTTCTTGCTTTCTTTTCGGGTGGCACTTCCTCGGGATGTCGATCGCGGGTTGAGATGAGGTAGCATCTTCGGGACTCCCTCTGATCTCCTCGGACCTCCCCTACCCCTTGAGGGGTGGGGAATTTGAGCTTCTGATGGTAGGAGGAGGGGACGCCACGAAGCGTGCCGAGAATCCATCGCCTAATGCATGATAGCGTTATACCCGGTCATCGCGCGAACAACCGTGAAATTGGCGAGGAAGGTTACCTCTTTTGGCGCAGTTCCGAACGTGATCGGGAGTGAGATGCGTCCTTCTGGACGGACAGTGGTGCTGGAGAACCCGTACAATGGTGTGTGTAGGGGTGTGAGCCGAGATACGTCTACATCCATGAGCACAAGACAGTCGTACGCGATAACATCCGGTATGCTTCCATTATCTACTAATATACGACGCACGGTACACTGGTTTATGGTGGCTGAAACCACGAGTGGGTCGGAATGGGGAGTAGTTACACCGTCTAGGTCATCCTCTGAGAAGACAATGGGATCTCTCAGATGGCCAGGGGTGGTGGCTTCTGTTCCAGTGCCCTGAAAAAAAAAGGATGAAATAAGGCTAGAACGATCAATATTCTGCAAACTGTGCAGCTGAACGCCTGTAGCCTAGAATCAATTTGCATCAGCCAAACTCCAAAAGATCGTGTAAGTATGCATTTGCGTTCCTTTATGTCTGCAGCAAGCATAGGCAGTCTCAGGACAAGAACCATATACATGCGCATGGTTCGTCCTCTTTAACTGCAGAAACCAGCCACTCTGGCACTCAAATGCATGACCCTACGCATATGCGAAGTTTCCTATGTTTTGAAGAAGCAGAGTTATTGCACAAATTAAGTCAAGGGTTTCGATTGCAATAATACCCAAAAGAAGTTCCATATATGTTGATTAAGTAATGGCATTATCAACCCTACAAATGCACTTGAAAGTAGCCAATACAGCAGTGACGCTCTAATAATGGATCGAGCTTCCTCGGTGTTGTTGTAGACAGATGATGCCGGTCGAGAGCTAATGTGAGCAATTATTGAACATTTGTCTCGTGTTCGTTGTACTGATATTGTGTGCATCAGAATCGATCTATCTATACTTTATGTCTAGAAGACATGTATCTATGCGTGTAACCCACCATGCACGTCAGATTTAACGTTGAATATTTGACCGTAAGGTCAAAAGGCAAGCATATTTGTAAGTGGTTAATTGAGTTCCTTTGAGACTTCAGCTCTTTAATTAAGTGGTGGGACAAATTCTATGACATCGAACATTCTCCAGCAAGTCAGGTACATATGGAAGAGCATTAATGTCAAGCTTAACGGAAGAGTTCACTACATTAATTGAGATTCTCACACAGACAAGTGGAGAGAGAGAGAGAGAGAGAGAGCATTGTTTCCAGTTTAACAAAACAGCGCTATATATTGTCTTAAGAAATTAAACGCACACATGGAAGGAAACAAAAAGCATTAGCTGCAAATTCTGATAAAAGGAAAAAGACCGATGGTGTACACATTCACAGATGACAGAAGTCCATGGTTACCGTGTGATCTGAAGACGCAGTGCATCCCAACGGCTGCTATTCACAGTGGGCAGCTGGATATACGAGGACGATATTGTATAATTATTCAGCCTAAAGTCAGTATATATAGACATAGTCATCGATCTTCCGCAAATAATCATCATATTGGTTAGAGTCAATTCAAAGTTCTGCTAATTAATTAAAGAGAATTTGGGTTTGAAGACTTCAACCCAGGTCGTCCATCCCAAACTGTACGAATTACCCCGGCACAAACAGTGTCCCGTTCAAGCTAATTAAATGAGGTTGTGGCTTTCTGGCCAGCTAATTAATTAACCCACTCAATTTACTCGCCTTATACGTACACCCTATACTTGCTAAGAGGGCATTAAGTCAATCACCTACGTCCAAAATTTTAAGGCTACTACATAAAACATTGTGACTTACCGGCATTGGTCTACACAAACCAGGAATCCCTTAAAAGTATATATGCATACGATAACATCTGGCCGGCCGGCAGCTCTTCTCGTTTCCTTCTCACCCCGTGATGCAGTGGAAAAGGACCCCCCCCCCCCCCCCTTGTTCTCCTGGGTCAACCACGCGAGAACTGCATGGTCAAAGTCAATCACCAGCCGTCATAGTCAATGGCAGCGCCAGTCATGGCCTACTCACTGCTCAGCATTCTTAAAGACAAAGGAAGCTGGAGACGTTAAAAAGGCACAGCCTGCCGGATCAGCCTCTATAGAGATGCCGCCCCCCCCACGACCACGACGATGGCCCAGCTGGACTGCAGCAGGCGGCCAGCCGATCGAGGAAGGTGACCTGGACGAGGTCCATCGCTGGCTGACCAATTGACTTCCATGCCTGTCCTGGCCATTCCAGTCTTGGCAATGCCCTAAGTTGAGAGGATATATATATATACCAATTAATTGGAACTGTTAACTAAGGTACTCCTCATGAATCAACTAACCACCTATAGAAGTACAGTGAATTTCGTCTTGTGAGGAGTACCTTGATGGTGTAATGCTGGGCAGGAGACGCACGCGCGCATGGTTCTAGGAGATAACTCAGCTCTCGCAACCGAAACAGAAGCAGGGAAACTAGCTAACATGCCTTTTTAACGATGTCGGGAAGATCGACGGGGAGATGTTGTTCAATAAAACCGCTGTTGCTCGAAGGAAGAGGTTGGTAAGGTGTCTTGATCCGCAAGTATACAGAGTTGGAGTTGGACTCTAGATAGGACTGGTAGAGTTTTGTCTGGGACGCTGGATAGATATTAGGAGACAGTCCTAATAAAATTAGGAGATTGCTGGGAGTCTTCTAATCCTAATCGAATTAAAAAATTGCTGAGAGTTCAACTGGAATACCTTGTATGATGTGTGTTGAGCAATCTCACAAGGGGTGGAGGTGACAAGATAAGAAAGAAATATATGGGGTTGAGCCCAAGATCATGCTCTGATATCATGTTTAATTCATAAAATCACAGTGTTATGATACACATGCTCAGGGTCATAAACACAAAAACCACAACCTATTTAACCACTATTGCCCAAGAAACTATGCCCAGTTCTAACAAAAAGAATGGTTTTGAGCAACCAACACCCGCTTAAGCAGTTCAAGGAACCAGCATGGTCACTGTATTCTGTCAAGAAAATTCTCGGTGACACATGTCATCCGTCATCTTTAGGTTCTGAGAATGGCAGTTCTCAGAAGAATAGCCCCTACAGTAATTCCTTCCAGTTTGAATTGCGTAATTTTTTCAGGCAGTCGTTCAACTGAGAATAAGAAATGAAAGAGGGAGAAAACAAATACCACAGAACAAGGAACCCCCTTATCCGAGAAAATGATTTGTTTACTCCCCTGCTAATTAAAATGCACTTTCCCGGATGTCAGGATACATTTAAGTTACCGTCTTGTCAATCCCAAGAGCATATATGAAGAAGAGTGAGAACATACATTAGGGTGGTGTTTGTTTTCATATAATTCTATGGTTTCAGAATCACCGATTTTAAAATCAGTGCATTTTTCTAATTTTAAAATCTGAAGTTCTTTGTTTGAATGATCATAAATTAAAATAAGATATACATTTTATTAGTTTGTTATATTTTTCAACTCATGTTTCCTCCGGTTTCGATTTCTAATGGATGCGAATTGCACTCTCATTTACACTATTTTACAAGCAAACAAACAACCGACAAATGTCATAAAATAAAATAGCCAGGTACGTAGTTATACGATGTTTTATGACGAAACAAAACAAGTCTAGAAGGAAAAAAAAACAAGTCTAGAAGAAAAAATGTAAGGAGAGAGAGCATCCTCCCCTGAAATCTGCTCCGAAGAACCAGGACGAAATTTTAGGATACACTAATATCACACACAGAAAGCGGCAGTTCTTCAAGTACGTACGATAACTGCCGTGCTAATCACGAGCAAGTCTAATAAATAACACACATCTTAATAGCGCAAATTAAACTAGCTAGGTGGCACCCCGTTTCTTTAGGCTTTGCCATATAGAGGGACTAGCTGCAGGTAGTTATCATTTGGAAGGGGTAAGATAAACATGACACTGCAATGCCAGTTTAGGGGAAATAGTGAATATTGCGGTGCAGAGCTATTCCAGTACGCAAAGGCCTTCATTAATTGGAAAACAACTAGCACGATTGTAATCCTAACAAAACTCATAAATTGTAATTACTAAAACAAGAATTTACCGTCATAGAGAGTACTTGGCCTGGGAATTAGTCATCTGGCTACAAATTTAAGGAAAAATGAAGTTGTTGGAGAAGCTTATCCCAGCCTCCCAGAAACACTTTTTAATCCAGATATATGATATCCCCACGTTGTTGGTACCCTTACATGCCCAATGTACGATCATCCTGATCCAGTCCTGCATGCAGTTTGAGAACCCAGAATATATGGCAAAGAGAGCATCAAATCACCTCAAAAACAATATGACAAACACACAAAACTCCCATCTCTGCCAAGTACTGCCACACGCTGCTCGCTCATAACATGCCAAAGCTCACCTGCAATTCTGTCGCCCCCGAAGGTCTGAGCCGTGGGGTGTAATTTATCCACCTCGACCTTTAAGGTGATCAGAGTTAATTGGATACACACAAAAGAGATGGAAAGGTGATGCTGCGGAACAGTTTTAATTCCCATGAACACGGCAGTTATATCATCCTCACTAAAATTAGAATGTATGCAAACAAAATAGATGAAGGAGATGCATCGAGCAAAAGGAATTAATAGGCCGTCTGTTCAGGCATTTCTCCCACGTCGTAATTAATTAGTTCTTCTACATGTTCAATACATATATATATATATGTACATATATGATCACCCAATGCTGCATTTATTATAGAAGCCAGATTAATATGTGGAAATAGAGAAGCACCAAATCATCTCGAAAGTCCTCTGAGAATTAGATGCACAGAGAGTTAATTAACAGCATGGCAAATTAAGCTTCCAGGAGCCAAGCATTACAGTACTCACCTCACAACATGCATGCCTCATTTCACCTGTAATATTTTTTCTTTCCCCCAGATATATACTAGATCAGAACTGGTGTTTGATTCTCCACTTCAACCAAATAGTCATCAGAACTCGAGACGTACAAAAAGAAGGAGATCGATTTGTCGCAGTATACAACAGTGTCTCAAGAACAATATGGCACCGATATTGGTGCCCTCTCACCATGATACTATAGGTTAATTATACAACAAAATCATATGAAGAAGTTGTATATGGATCGCAAAAGGAATATATATGCCTCGTATGTTTGAAGCTCGTTTTCCCTTTCACAGAAAGTCATGGGGGAAGAGATGAACGGCAGCTATACAAAGAAAGAACATTTTTTTTTGAGAATTTATATCTATATATAGACGTGAAATTATGTTCTTCATAAATATCTTAGGGTTCATGATGACCTAGTCGAAGCTCCAAGTCCAATCCGCCATCCTCCTCGCCCTGCCTCCGCCGGCCATCTTCTCGGTTGCCGTCCACGTGGACGCCCAGCCCCAGGTGCAAGTCCCCCCCGAACAGCCTCAGCTCCCTTCGCCTCTGCCACACGCCGCCGCCCTCAGCAGGCCGCGGCCTCGCCTCCCTCGCTGCTGCCATGGCCGACGATGACGACCCACCCGGGAAGTACATGGGGTAGCCCCTCGGCGGCTCGTAGGTCGGAGGGGGGACGGGCGCCCTGTAGTTCTGATGCCGCTGGAGATAGTCGGAGTTTTCGGAAGTCTCCTCGTGATCCGGCCTCGGCGGCTGCCGGATCCTGGCGCGATCCCTCCGGTGGATGTTCATGTGCCCACCGAGGGCCTGCGCGCTCGAGAACCCCCTCCTGCAGAACATGCACTCGTAGGGGCGACCGGTTCCGGTGTCGTCGTCGTCGTCGTCAACCTGCTCAGGGGACTCGATGTCTTCGCTCGACGCCTTGGAATTATACTCCTTGTGATGAATGCTCTCCATGTCGATCGAACAACGCTACCTATATATATATATATGCCCTCCTGGTTGGAGATCGCGCGGTGTGGACGAGAGCTGATCGAAACTCCCCAGAGCTTGATACTACGTACTGGGCGGGGTGGTGGACGCACTCAGAGGGGAGGAATAGCATCAGGTTCACAGAAATGGGAAGGGAAGGGAGGAACTGGGGGTCGGGGTGGAGATGGGTCTTATGTAGACAGGTCTCAGAGGAGAGAGGAGCAGGCGTGGGGGAGAGAAAGAGACAAGTTTGTGACATTGCTATTGTCATCTCCGTTCTCCCGTTGAAGACCGGTGAGGCAGAGACACGGTTGTGACGTGCAGACAGAGAGAGAGAGAGAGAGAGAGAGTATAATTAATATCATTTTAGGCCGGCTGAGGGGGGCGGATCCACCATGATCACCACCATATGTTGCTTTCTCCTTCGGACGTACGACTTGATTTATTTGGAATCCCATGTTCCACCAATTCCTGTAGCTAGCGCTGTGTGTTAATTTGTCATAATTAGCCAGCTATATATATATATATATTATATATATATACATGTTGACGTGGTAAGAGCTCTGGTTACATAGGAGGGCAGGGGGTGGCGACCGACGACCTCGGCTTATTCTTCCCTCTTCTTCCCCGTCTCCATCTCTGCCAACACCTTAATTTCCAGAGTTAAAAAGCGTATATATGACATAGATGGAAGCACGCGCGCAGACCCCACCCCATGACTCAGAACTTCTCTGTAGCTTTTAGTTAGGTCTGCAGGCCTCAACGTGGACATCAACTTCACGTCCCAAGTGCTGAAAACAACGAGAACGTACACTCCATTTCTGAAGGAGAAAATCAAACCACAGCTATTTTATGTTCGATAATGTTAATTTGGTCTTCATGTATATATATATATATATGAACATTTCTCATATATATATATAATTTTTATTAATTAATCGCTTTCTTCTTTCAGTTCATAAAATTGTAGTTGGACTCCTCTCTCTCTCTCTCTCTCTCTCTCTCTCTCTCTCTCTATCTATCTCTCTCTCTCTATATATATATATATATATATATATGCTTGTCACATCCCTGCAAGTCCTCCGTAATAATTGATCCTGCAAATATGCCCCCCCCCCCCCCACACCCAATCCATGCACCTTACATATGACGAAGATGTAAGGGATCATAAACTCCATTTCATTGTTCTAAGACTAGCAATTACTCCGGGTCCAATAATTAACATGAAATAAATAAATATATATATTTATGACGAATAGATTATGACGGATGCATCTATGATAATCCCATCCGCGTTCCCATAAATTGCATCCCAATTGACGGGGCCTAATTAATTTGTATCGTCGGCTCGTGCGTTGTACATGGATATACGTTCCCATGCCATGAAGGACGTCGAAGTGACGAATTAACTTGCGATTCCTCTATCTCTACGTTGTTTTCCCTTTCGCCAACCAATCTTCTGTATGTTCATCATCAATAGTTTTTCTTTTGTGTACGGCATACGGACCATGCTAGGTAGCATTAATTACAGTTCATCGAACGGAATCAAGGTGCGGCAATTGTTTATGGGCATCTTTGTTTCTTGATTATTGGGGAACACACTACGTGCATGAAGGGGCGGCGCCGTGTATCCAAATTAAACTCGCGTTAATTTGTCTGCCAAAACTCGATCGATTGAAACGAAGGGAGATATTAACATTAATGTTGTCGCAGCAGTATGGCAGTGTCCATATGCCTTTCCCTATTGCATGTATGTACGGATCTGCTGAAATAGAGACTTTTATAAGAACAAGTCACTCTTATCTCTCTCTAGCTGGTGTTGGCACTATGGACGCTGCGCATTACTCGAGCCTATGGACTTGCTATTGAGCTATATACATTCAGAAATATGTGGTGTTGACACTGGACGATAACTAACAAATGCATATACACCTACATACATACATGTATATATGTTGGGGAGAGAGAGAGAGAGAGAGAGAGAGAGAGAGCAGTACCCACATTATTTTGTTTCATGCGTGCGAATATATATATGTAGGTCATCGAGAATGAACATAATTGTATAGTTAGCGACAATAGGAGCGCCCCAAGTCCCGGGAATTTAATATTTAGTTGTCCTGTTGACACTAGTTTGTCTTAGATGTCTCGTGAGCTTCTGCAGACCCACTCGTGCGAACAAAATAGTCGGACGTCGGCCAGTGAAGGATTTGAGAAATTGAGGAGCCAGATTAAACAAGAGGGCAGTCCACGTGAAGTACAACTAAGATAGACCCCTTCAAACAACTCTACTTTCGAGAAAAAAAGAACTAGTGTCACGGCCGGCAGAATGAGAGAGAGATGGATGTTAGTGCTGTTGCACCACAATTCAATTTTGAACGCAGGTGGAATGGCATGCAGCCCTATATTTCCCACGGGAATGTCACAAACAATGGCTCACGCGGTTTTGAGGCAGATCTTTTAGTCTCATGCTCCCCACATATCTCAAGACTTACATATCCCAGATCTATGACCCCTAAAATGATACGTCAACATCTAAGCGAGGAGGAAGAAAATTGTCATGCCCGTTCTAGTCCATTATCACCTGACCCACAATCTAGAAATTAATGTCGCTAATCAACGCCCACTCAAGACTGACCGACTCACGGACACGGATACTCCGCATACGTGCGCGCACCAGGCGCCATCAATGCCCTCATTCGAGAGACCGTTATTGCCATAATCGCGGAGTTTACCTCGACAAGTGTCGAGTCTTCACCCTCACCGCCGGAGCCCTCGCCGTCACACGCACATCTTCACGGCGTCCACTATAACACCACCCTTCCAACTCTCAAAGAGCAGGTGAGAAAGTAACCGACGATCCCATAATCGGACAGTCTATTATTTCACCAATCACGACTCCGCTAAGTCAGGAAACATACACATTCAAAGTAAATCCTATATATATAACCCTGAAAAGATAGCTAGAGGTATGCAATTAAGCCTACAGATAATCTCCCTCTCCATAACTCTCACTTCGAGCATTCTCTTCACATTCTGAGCACTTCTCTTCACGATTCCTATCTCTTTCTCCTTCACTCGAGCAATTTACTGACCTGAACATTGGAAGGTTGCTCCATGAGATTTCACCCAAGACTCCTTATGATGTGCTATCCGTCAGTTGCAAGTTACCCCTGGACAACCGATCTCTCTCTCTCTCTCTCATCAAAAAAAATCATAAAAACATGAAACGAGATTCCAGAGGTCATATTTCAGTCTCTACAATTGGATCACACGGTCTCCAGCTATCCGTCTCCTAAATTTTCATCCAAGATTGTTCATAATAGAGGGATTAAGCATTAATTATGAAAGAGAATACGCAAATCAAATATCGCACTCATCCCAATGAGCATTTTGTTAATATTATAAAATCGAAGATCCAAATCATAGATTTGAATTCACATCATGTCATTTTAGCAACCGTGACCCACGCCCACGTTGCCCTTATCATGAATCCAGTGGTAACCTCAAACATACCCCCGCATGATGGACAATGAATAGGAAATAAACGGCTGAAATATCAACATCGCTGCTTGCAGCAAATTTTATCCTTGGCAACGATCTGATCAGCCCGTTTGCCTGGACAGTTTAACACTGCGCTATATCTGTGTACCCCAGTAGTAACTACTTCTATTATTTTACTAGCGTTACTGTTTCCTTCCATTACTTGCAGAAGAGACGGCGTGTTCCTATGACAGAGCCTCCAGCACCAAAACCTTCCTCAAGATGCCCTTTGATGAGCTCGCTGGCGGTTTCCCATCCTCATCCGAGCACGCAGAGTAACAACTCTTCAACAAATTTTACGAGACGGACTTACCGATAAGCTAGCGGTAAACGATGTCCGAGCTGATTAACATCCTTCACCCCATCTGTCCAATCAGGTGTGATTCAAATGAACCCTGTCATCCATTCCGTCAGACCCCCACCTCTAAAGAACTCGCAGACCCATTGTTTTAAAACTCGACCCAACCAGGCCGGTCAGATCAGTTGACCCGCGACCCAATCTTAAAATCGAGTTGAAATCTTACCTAGATCGGTCAAGACCTAAAATCTGGCCAAACCCGGTTAACCCAACTCAACCCGGTTAACTCGGTCCAACCCAATAAAATCAATGTGACCCGACCGAGTTCAAAGCCTATTTCACATTTTCTAAGTTTCAATCATTAGATTAGGTTTTAATTTAACATGTAAATAAATATGAAAGATGAAGAGTCATCCTTGAAATTATATGATTTATGGTCTTAAACATTTAATGATATTAACACAAATTTTGGAAGTTGAAATGATCTTGATTCTAATTCTCTTTTTTCCTAGGTGAAGAAATAAACAAAGAAAACTTAAAATTTTAAGACTAAACTAGTGAACTCCCATCGTGACGCCATCCTATGAGACAATTTACAGGTCAAGAAGGAGAAAAGAAAATTATAGAGTGCAAAAAAGAAAGTGACTTTCATATTTCTTAATTACTACTTAAGGTATATTAATCCGAGTCAAGGTCCGGGTCAGATTTTAAAATATTGCGTAGACCCATATGAGAAAGACTCAATTTCCATTCCATTGACACCTTCAAATCAAATTAATATTAGACGGTAACAACTTAAACTTGCCACATATCATACACTTGGAAACTTCACCTGTACATGTTTGCCTTCAACAATATCTGCCTTGTTTCAAACTCCGTTCTTCTTAGTTCCAGCAGGAGGCGATTCTACCGGCCTTTAATCTTCATCTTCTCAGGTCGACCACAATCACACTGATGTTGTCCGAGCTCTTCCGTCCCAGAGCGAGGCGGGTGAGCAGTGTTGCTGCCACGGAGCAGTATGACGGAGATGCATGCCGCTCAACCGAAGGGCTATCGGTCTCGGGATCGAGGCCGTCTGCGTTGGCATGCCGGCTCCCATCCTGGAGACACCGGCGTGTGACGTCGCACGCTAAGTCATTGGATAAGACGTCCCACAGGCCATCACTTGCGATAATCAGGAATTCGTCGTCGGCTGTCCTCTCGGTGATGCTGATCTCGGGTTCGGCGATCACTATCGGCTTCAAGTACTTGTCTCCTGTTGGCATGCAGTTAGGTGAATCATTACATTCCCAGATGGCCAGACCATGGTTATTCTTACATGCTGTTTGGACACAATCATCATGCATTGCTCAACAGCCGGGATACTGGAACTTCCCGTGAACGCATAGTCACAATATTTAGCAATATAAATGGCAGAGATGCAGTTAGACTAGGAACGTATAGAGGTTGATACCAAAATACAAATGCCATTAACTGCAGAAACATATGTTCCAAGGCAATCCTTCAACCTACAAAGGAAATATGACAAGCAGCTGGCATTTTCCCTAAGTCTTGTCTTGCCCTAATTTGTACGGCCATGTGGCCCGTGGACTGATGTTGGAGTTCTTGAATTGGATCATCCAACTCAAAAAAACTAAGGTGCTGGAATGGAGAGAGCTCCATTGTTTTAAACATGTTTTAATTTTGTCTCTTTTTAATAGGAAATTATTCTAACATGCCCCCTCACGTATGTGCATGTTGATTTAAACTCTCTCACGTGGACTATGACAAACATAGGATGCGTAATCTAAATCATAATCATGGACTCTGATATTATGATAGAATCATTGAATTAAGAGAGGACTCCACTATTTTAATTTTAATTTTACTTTTGTCCCTTTCCGTACGAGACTATTCTAACCAGTGAAGATATGAGTTAGGATCATGACTGCATCCATTTCAGCCCCGGGTCATTGAGTGCTGCAATTTTTGGGCAAAATTTCAAATCCTCCATGAAAGCCATTAGTTTTCTTCTCGGTCTATTGGCTTCTCAAGAGTCCCCTCATCATGTGATAAACCCATAATATTTAACTCATCGATCTAGCAGATTTTATAGTGTAGAATGCCTGAAGTACATATGATGTTCCACTGCAACTTCCCTACCCTAGTTTCTTCTTTGTCCACGTTATGCATCAGTGATTATCTGAATTAACCGTCCTGAAGTAAAAGGAAACAAAACTAAGATTGACCACGATCTGCCAGATCTAGACATCAGAAGGAAAATAACCCTAGAACTATGGTCCCATAGAACTTTAAAAGAAGTTTTATTGAATTTTGAAAAAAAAAGAAAAGGAATGGTACTTTGTAACCAAGTAGCCTTCTAAATTTGATGTTATCCCTCAAATCAGTGTATAAGCCTACATATCCTGAAACCATTGTATACCATCTCCAATATACCTACCATCACATCTGTCTACATAGCTCAACAACAGTTCGACTAACTCTTCAAAAGAAGCCTATTTTATCCATACACGGATGCTAGCGTGCCGTGCCCCCTGAAGGTGGTATCCAACACTCCCCAGCCATCACCCAATCTGAAGATCAGACAGGAAGGGAAGCTGAACTTAAGCTCTGTGCTCCTGCCCTCGAGAGCACTGAACTTAAGGTCAGCCTCCCAAAAGGCAGGGTGAACCTTGGCATCCAATCTGAAGACTGGACAACTGTGATGGAGTGTGGTTTGCCACACCCAAAGGAGTGTGGCTAGCCTGGCATGTTAGCATCCCTTTTACCCCTAAGATGATGCCAAATTGACCATGCTCAATCATCCATTTAAAAAGAGGGGTAAGGGACCAAGGGGCTAGCATGCCACTTCAGAACTATGTGTAATGACCCAGTGACAAGGCTGCGCAATAAAGAGAGAGAGAGAGAGAGAGTTGGGATGCCCAAAGGAGCAACAAAGAACTAAAGAGGCTTTCAGGGATGTGAAGAGTTTTATCCAATTGTTTAAATATGGGATCAACCTCTCCTATAATTTACCTTCAGAGTGGGAACGGAAGTCAAACAGACATCTTTTATGTGTTTTTAAGAAGTCCAAAGGATGTGTATATATTCCACTATTCCTCGGGATGCTTTCTTCCTAAACATTGGAGCAAGAGTTTATTGCCCGTGATCCCTTACATAAACCCAAGGGCTTGGATGAATTTCAACGCATGAAATAATACAATTTATCCCCCTTTTCAATTGCAAGAGTCTTTTTTTTCGTGTCACTTTCCTACTTCCATCACCACCTTACTTGCGACCGTGACATGATCAGAAAGTTCCCTACCAAATCCACCCACAATTTCCCACTGCTTTTTCATTAACCCCATAAGGCACCTGCCATCCACCATGCCCAAATACAAGTTCTGACTGTCCTTCCGCAATTCCAGTCCCTTGTCTTGTCTCAAATCCAACCCATCACCTGCCCCAAATTCTCTTCCACCCATCCTTACAGCTTTGCCACCTCTCTCCACAAACATTGCCTTGTGTGATGCCCAAGCCTTCTCCTTGCTCCAGGACTTTGATGATGTCCGCTATGCCCCCCTTCCTCCTATGACAACTCCCTCGTTGCTGTCAATAACTTGTTGGGCCTCGTCCAGGTCTTCAACACCAACTGAACATGCCTACTGCTCCATGCCTTCTGCATCACTAAGACAACACTACTAAGCCTCCTCACCATTCACAAAAGACTACATCCACGCCAAAGCAGCCTCCCCCATGAGCCCGGTGTGATTGCTATGGGTCGTGGTTAAGTTTTTGAATGTCCATGCCCTGGTAGCTTCCTCACGGCCTTCAACCACGCGGACCTTTGGAGTGCATACTGCTCCTACCCTTGGTCTCATCGCTACTCCCAGCAGACAGGTCTAGGGGGTCATTGGGGGAGAAGATGATCCACAGGATTAATTGCCACAATAATATGATGGCCTCCTGATCAGGAAGGTTTTCAATTGAAATTCCTTTAAAATCACCAAATGTGGATCTCTTTTTCTTTTTCTTTTTCTTTTTTTGTTTTTGTTGTGGGGGGGGAGAGAGAAGGCCAGCGATCAGCTGTCACTGCCCCAACTGGTCGAGATAAAGGAAGTGGGGGCCAAGTGAGCAAGCAGAACAAAAATTAATGTTGCTTACCCCCCTAAACATACCTACCTTTAGTGGAAATGAGATCTACACAGCAACCTGATCAAATTGCTGGATTGATACCTTCTTACACTCTGACTTTTGAGAAATGGCCCATGGCCCCAGTCATGCAAAGGCCAATCTTAGCCCCTCCTTTTTCTGAAGATTTCCATTTACTTGATTATTATTAACTTATTTATCCAATGACTTGTGATTTTATCAAGAGAAAACAGGACAGCCTGCAGCTATGTCATACCCAAAGTTCAATGCAGTTCAGGCAAAAGGCCCCCAATTCATCACTAACCTGAATTAGCGCACATGCTGGGGCTCGCTTCCGAATCTCTCAAATCCAACAATCAGTTTTCCGAATTTAACCTTTACCCCATTTACATTAGGTTTCAAATTTTCTGCCACACCCAAGCAGAGAAATCTTAAAAGCCAAGAAGAGCCTGAAACCACAAAAAAAAAGAAAATCTTAGAAAGGGACAGTCAACAGAACAGCCCTCCCTGAACACTTTGCAGTCTTTACAAAGACAACCAACTGTCACCCACTACCATTTGTTATTAGGCAGTTTGGCATTCAGTTATGAATGTGGATATTCTTGGCCTGCTACCTTCTCCTTTCCACTTTTTGTTGGGGTGTGAGAGGATGCACTCATGAAAAGAGCAGATACCATCAAGGTATTGAAAGTACTGATCTCAAAGCAATAGCCCAGCCATTAGGAACTGATATAATGAAGGAAATAAAAGAAAACTCCAAATTGCTTTACATTAAACATACAGCGAACAAAGTACACTCGTATAAGCAAATCAAATGTACAAATGAAGACTACTAAGTTATAAGGCTCGTGTATAAACAAAGACTGATCACATTACAACACTCTCTGTAATGTAAAAAGGGTATTCACATCACACGTGGATATAGCCTTATCAGGACATGGTGAAATCACAAGCTTTCCTTTCCAAAGGTGTCTCAAAGGAAGAGGTTTATGCAAACATCTGAAGAATGTGTGTTTGCCTACTCTTTCTTTCCTTGGTCTCCCTCCCCCCCCCCCCCAACGTAGAGAGATGATTTCCCTCCATTTTCCTCTATAAAATTAATCGCCACCAAAAGAGAGAAGGTATAAAGGTAGTCCAGCAGTATAGGCTGCTCAGCTATTTAATGGGATCTACAGGATAGCTAAGAACGTCCTAGATCCAAGGCTAGAAACAATAGTTGATCAGACAGCTTCTTGAAACAAGAGTTGTCTTCATCGATGCGACACTAATATAAGACTTCCAAGATTCCAGAAGAGAGAAGCTCCAGGGAAGGGGAATGTCCTCAAGGGTGTACCGCATCCTTTCGGGAGGCGGAATCCAGCGATCGGTTGCCTCTGGCCAACGGTGTGTCGGCAGAGGGACAAGGTCCCAGAGAGCCGCTCTAGTGTGCTTCCGCTGCCAAATGTCGGCCCATACATTGAGGTTCTGCAAAGTGCCGGAGAGGCTAATGGGCCATACTACATCCTATGCGGACGTCTTTCAGAGTTCCGAATCACTGCCGCAGGCACCACACAGTAGGGCGGAGTGTCTAGACATTTGGTCAGTTCCGACGGAGCTCATCCATGGTTGGATTGAGTGACTCCAACATTGCCTTATCTCGACACCTCTAGAAGGGGCTACAAACTCAGCGGAGTCAAGACCCATCTCAATGATCGATGCGGGGGTTCAAGGCACTGGGAGGTCCGGAAGGTGCTGGCGGATGAACTCCTGGCGGTCGGACCAATGGTAGAGATGGCTCTGGCAGTGGCGGAAGCAGGTTTCATGGTCGCAAGAAGAGTTATCCTACTTCCCCAAAGGTGGACACTCGCGAGGGGATCCTATCCTACTCCTAGAGTGGTCAAGCCTGCACCTGAAGTTCGTAGGGCTACCCCTCGTCGTCTGCGACGAGATGGTGATATTTAGAGGTGAGCACGGTTTGGTTTGGTTTGGTTTGAAGAGAATTTTTCTCAAACCAAACCGAACCGAATTAAGGCTTCAACCCGAACCAAACCAAATTAATTTGAAACCAAACCAAACCAAACCGAATTAATTCGGTTTGGTTTGGTTTGGTTCGGTTTGAACCATATTCATCTCCTATTTTATAAATTAGATTGGATTCAAACAACGTTAGAGAAAGGGAAGGTAAAAGAATTTCTACCAAATAAAGTAAATATTAAAAAAATAACATACAAAGTTGTAACTTGTAAGAACAAGCTCCATAATATTTTCACATAAAAAACTAAGAACTTCAGTTACAGTAAAATAGAAGGTGATTTGAAATCTATTTCATAACGTCGGAAACCCCATTAGAATGGCGAGAATTGGACTTTTTAAATTCGGATTTATAGTTACATATACATTTATATTAATTTGATAAAAATATTCTTAAATTCAGATTATTCGGTTCGGTTTGGTTTTGTTCGGTTTCTTAAACTTCAAAACCAAACCAAACCAAATTTTTTAATACGGTTCGGTTTGAACCCAAACCAAAATTTTTTAAATTTCAACCCAAACCAAACCGAACCAAATCGTTCGGTTCGGTTTGGTTTTCGGGTTGAACCCGAATAATGCTCACCCCTAGTGATATCCCATGCCATCAGCAGCTTAGGGGTCCTAGATCCAAGAAGCCTCCAGTTCACACCGGTGGGCTCGTTGTTGGCAGAGGCATCCATCTGGACCTTTAGTCAGGGCAAGGTGCTACCAGTCATCTCTTTGGCTATAGGAGGTGAATCCTTTGTGGTCCGGGTGGTCGTCCAGGAGGAATGAAAGCGACGGCGGTCAGTAGTTGCAGAACCTAGGGCATCATTGCCTAGGACCGGAGGTAGGAGAAGAGCCTGTGATGGGGCCACATAGAGGCATCCATGCGACTGGTTTGAATTTCGAACCAGGTAGGACGTCAGCAGGGAATGGCGGGCAGGGTGTGGAGTGTGGGCCCCCAAAGGCACTGATGGGTGGGCCGACTGGCAGACAGGAACGGGCAACGAGCCAACAGTTGGAGCCAGGCCGAGGCCGATCCAAGCAAACTTGGTTGGACCGGCTCGGCAAGCTCAGCGGTCCATCTCAGAGCAGACAACAGGGGATGGCTTGAATTGGGTTGACTTACCCATATCCATCTTCGACGGGTTAGTAGGTCCAACGGGTTTCAGTGGGCAAGGTCTCCCCCATCCGATTGCGGAGAGTTCCAAGCGAGCCCTGGTGGTGGACAGGGGTCTTCCCTGGTCGGCGGAGGCGGCGCACTCCGAGCTTCCCTGTGTCGTCGTCGCCAATGGCCCCTCGCCAGCGTTTCTCCACCCCACCACCGAGGCTTTGCGCAGCTTTACTCCTCAGGCCGGGCACGAGCAATGCTTCTCTGCAAAGGGAAACTCCGTACTCGTGGACTCACTGGTGCCTCAGCCCACCCCGCAAGCTCTTCAACTTGGTCGTGAGTCTTCATCCGGTGCAAGCCTCTAGCCAGTGTGCATAGTATGGCAAGCTCAGAAGGTCGGTTCTGTACAGGAGGTGGAGAAGGGAGAAGTCATGAAGGATGCAGTAGAGCTAGGTGCGTCCCTGCATTGGCCAGCTGTGAGGCGCAGGTGCAGTCGATGTTTATCTCGACAGCAGAAGATGAGGCAAAAGTGGTGCAAGGAGGTCGCCCCTCTCGGCAGACGTCCAACAGTCAGCCTTGGCCAATGGAGCAACCCTAGTGTTCGTTCTTCCGACAGAGGCATTATCGATGTTATTGGCGATCCTCAGACATCAGAGGCAGCGAGGTCTAATGATAGTGGCTATTATGGCGACTGGGAGGGGAGGGAGCCCTCAGAACTCTATCTATCCTCTCGCTTCTGAATGATGGGTAGGCTCTTCTAGGGACAAAAGAGGGAGATGTGTCAGGCCATCCGGGAGAGGCAATCGACGGAGAGACCCCGTAAGACGAGGTCTTGCCAAAGGGTCCACCATACTGGCAGGAGTTAGGCCACCAGTAGATTGGGGAATCTTCTAGTGGAGGTGGTGGCAGTAGCATTATTTGGCTTTGTCTCCCCAGCCTCTCGTATCAGAGGAGGAGGATCTCCCCTATTTGCATAGCTTCCTTCTACTCAGCCCGACAGTGACTTCTTGTCAAAGGTGGAAATTGTTGTAGAGTCACCTCAAAAGGAGGGGTGTTTGAATGGGGAAGAAGAAGGGAGTCTTGGCAAAGAGGAAGCAAAGGACATCTTAGCTAGGGTGGAGAGTTTCATGGGGGAGCATGCTAGAGAGGTGACTAGTCTGATCGGAATGTCCACTGTAGATGTTGATAAGGATGTAAGGTCGGTCTTTTACAGAATCCAGAGAAGATGGCAAGCGGATATAACTAGGAAGGCTAAGGCAAGAAGAACCAATAGAAGAGGGGACATGGAGAGGGAAGAGGAATGGAAGGAATCGACAGAGAGCTAAAGGGGTGAGGGTGTATAAATGGTGTAGCATTTTGATGGGATGAGGGTTTGGACCCTCAGGAGGGTGGAGAGCAGCTCATACACTTTTGTTGTGGAAGCGAGGAATAGATTGATAGCTCCAGCCTCTAGCACGTTCGGCAGCCATGTTTTCTTTTGTCATGGGGAGGGTTTTAGGTGTGTGTGGGTCTCTTGTCAAGGCAAAGTCGTTAGTTCAGTCGCATGTTTGGCCTTCGTGCTCTTTTTGCTTTTGGGTGGGAGATCATCTTTGGTGGTCAATTATTTTGTATTTCTTTTCTTTTCCTCTTTGCTCCTCGGCCAAAGTGCATCCTGCCGCTTTCTGTTCTTGGGAGTATTTTAGGAGCACTCCATCCTTACTTGTATATTTTTTTCTTTTTTCCTTTTATAATATGTGGTACTATCCACCTTCAAAAAAATATAAGACTTCAAAGAAACCCATAAATACAGACACATGCACAAGACCAAGGAGTGATGAAATTAGCAACATTGACGATAGACTTTTCGGAAGGCCCTTTTTCAGTATACCTTATAGAGGATCTAGATTAGGTTCCTTTAGGAAGGATTTGGCAAGGGCAAGAAATGCACATGAACTGAGGTGGCTGATTGTATAAGGAGTGAAGATGCACTAGACTCAAGTCCAGATACATGTGAAGCTTGCATTGCAGGGTAAGTGGTTGCACATAGCACTGTAGGCAAGGAGGGTATATTTTTGGGGAGGGGGTGATAATTGAAGGGAAATATGATCTGAGGAGTCAATTATTGATTAAAAGGAAATAGCAATAGAAGAGTCGAGCATTGGATATTGCAATTCAAATATAATCACTAGATTCACCACTACATTTGGAAGGAATTTCCAAGGACTACAAAAGTAACCTGTGTAGACATGAAGATACCAGTGAGGGAAGATTTTGGACTAATGTTAGTGTGGGTCTTCCACCATCTAGTTGGTAGTTATGCAAATATCCACAAATAGAGAGAGATGAGGACAACCTTCTTTCGACCCAATAGTAAGAACAAGAGTCCACAAACTTTAGAGGCACATTATTTGAGGAGCGCATCATCCAGTTAGATGAGTTGCCGGTTCTCATAGGGGATTGCTCTATTGATCAAAAGGAGTGAAAGATTGTCTCGGCATTGGCACCCACGATTAGCATTTCTCGGGTGAAAAATTATCTTCTGTTACAGATGGGAGTACTGGATTACACATATCTCAGAGAAGTTGTTAGGAGTGTCTTGATCCACAAGTAAGCAGAGCCAGAGTTGGACTCTAGGATTGGTAGAGTCAATCTGAGACTCTGGGTAGAGTCAATCTAGGACTCTGGGTAGAGTCTGTCTGGGACTCTGGATAGGTATTAGGAGGCAATCCTAATGGGATTAGGAGAATGCTATGAGTCTTCCATAAATACAGCTGTAATCCCAGGAGTATAGAGACGGAAGGCATTGGGTACCCGGGAACCACCAGGGGAAAGGTGTAATTCTTTTTATAGTAGAAAAGTGTGGTTCCTCCAAATCTCTCTCTTGTTCTCTCTCATGATGTGTGCTTGTGTATGTGATCATTGTCTTGCTAGTGTCTCGATCCTAACAAACAAGTATCAGAGACAGGTTGTGGATTCGACACTAGGTTGATCTTTAGGTGACTTGCGGATTCAACCCAAGGTGGAGATTTGCTAGGAGTGTCTTGATCCATAAGTAAACGAAGTCGGAGTTGGACTCTAGGATTGGTAAAGTCTATCTGGGACTCTAGGTAGAGTCTATCTGGGACGCTGGGTAGGCATTAGGATACAGTCCTAATGAGATTAGGAGATTGTTAGGAGTCCTCTATAAATACGGTTGTAATCCCAGGGGTATAGAGACGAAGGTGTCAAGTGTCCGAGAACCACCAGGGGAAAGGTATAGTTCTTTTCATAGTGAAAAAGTGCGGTTCCTCCAAATCTCTTTCTTGTTCTCTCTCATGACGTGTGCTTGTGTGTGTGATCATTATCTCGCCTGGTCTCGTTCCTAACAGAAGTATGGCAATCTTGGATAATAGCTAGAAATTAAATATACATCTTCCTGCAGTACCTAATGGTACAAGAGGACAAAGAGATGGATCCTTGGATGTCTCCAAAAGAGTTACTAATGAGAAAGGGAATAGCATTTAAAAACAGATAGGACAGCATGACAGACAGACTCATAGATGGATTGGAATCCCAGTCAAGACCTGCGCTGAGGCACTTGCCCATATTTCTATTTATTTTTCCTTCAAGTATGGAGAGAATACAGTTTCCCTCATGTGTATACTTTAAGGCGCTCTCTCTCTCTTGGTGGGGCCACTTGGGGGCTTTCCATGTTCTGCTAGGAGCAGGTGTGCCAATTTATGTGTTACATTCTAGACATTGAATTGGGAGGAAGTTAAATCTACAATTGTGCTATTTACCTTTTCTTGTTTATGATGCATTATACCAACCAACTTTAGGAAAAAAGGCAGGGACACCTGGTTGTCGCCCAAGATTGTAGGATTCTATTTAAGATCTTATTACTAGGCATGTCCTCCAAATGATCAATTTGGCCCCTCATTGAATGCAAAACTGCAGATAACACCGTGGATTTAAACATCTGGTAGCGATACAGTCAAGTTGGTTCAAACTTGACTACAAAGCAACATTCTCACCATTTCTCAACAAGTGGAATATGCATTTCCCATTTGAAATGCTTACGTAATAAATGGTTGAACTTCTGATCCCAATCAGTGTTATATGCTCCAACCATGGCGAGCAAAATTCTCACAAATCTGTTGACACTTCAGAAGCAAAGATGTCATTTAAATTCTGACGTGATATCATCACAAGGAGAAACTTGTGGCACCAGTCATGTTATATACAAGTTCACAACTCCCTCTACCAGTGTTACCATTGTTCGAACAAACCATATCCCATTAATCTAGACCAGGCTCCCAATTTTTAATATGTTGTTTTCAACATCAGAACAAGTGCCATAACTTGAGCGGTTTTAGGACTAGCAAGGTGGTCCAATTTTGAGTAAAGGTGAGGGGGATAAAGAGTCAGCCTGCAATAGATCAAAAACAAAGTACAATAAGTTGATCTCGTAGTCAACCAATCAGTTCACCTGATTCTACCAAGTTCTACTTGACTCAAGACGAACATAATTCTAGATATTTATCTCGAATCATAAGTTATTGTTACTGGGGAGGGGGAATTTTGCCAGGCCCACTACGGCCCATCATCGACTGGCCCACAGTCCAAGACGCCGCATACCAAGACCCACTCATTACTGACCCAGCATCCAGACACATGCTTCACGCACGTTCGTGCCCCACGGTCCTCGTGACACTCAATTAGGTAGCCATTACCACAATAACAACAGGAGTTATCCCAGGAAACGAACAAGCGTCGGGTCATCACCCACGTCTCCAGGTTGCCCGCCAGCAATTCCACCCTTACAGCTCTCAGAGAACGGGCGAACGGGTAACTGACGACCCCCTAATCAGGCAACCAATTACTCCACTACCACGTCTCCGTATGTCAAGAAGTAATGGAAACGGACGAGCTCAAGGTAAACCCTATAAGCCCCTGGATAGACGGCCAAGGGACGGTATGCAACCTGCTCACACAGACCACCAAAACTACTCCTCACACACCTGAATCTCCATTCTCTTTGTCCGAGCACTCCTCTTCACATTCCAAGCACTCCTCTTCACACTCCGAGCACTCTTCTGACTTAAGCATTGGAGGGTTGTCCTCTGAGATCTCTCTCAGGACTTGTTCTGACATATTTTTCACTGGTTGTAAGTTTCCTCATGGCGGCTTACCTCCCTCCCATTAAGGAAATCAAAAAGTGTGGTACAAGGTTCGAGATACCATATTTCTGTCTCTGCACTTTTTGGCGCCATCTGTGGAAAGGGACGAAAAATCATGGCTCCCTATGGAAACTACCGCAATGTGAACAACCGTCGAGGGGCTTTGGGTTCCCAACTGGTGTCCCGCGATGGCTTGGCGAACATGCACTTGCCTATCTTCTCAACCCCAGGCGAACCTTGTCGTGGCGGAATTGGCCAAAATGCGTCGGCAACTCTAGATGTTGACGGAGGCTTACCAGGGCCTCCTGAATTTCCTAGTGGAGCAGGATCGCACTCCCACCACTCCACATCAAAGCAGAGGGCCATCGGTGGCCGACTCATGCCGCGAGCGTGAGTTGTCGGTGGCATCCGTAGCCCGTACCCCACGTCCACATGGTGAGCCCTCACATTGCCCTCCCAGTTCGCTCCATTCCAACCCAGAAATGGCACAACGACTGCGGGGTTACGAGGAGGTTGAGCGCGAACTAGAGGGGAAGGTCTACTACATGGACAACATCATCCATGCTACACGGATGAATGGGCTGCTCGATGATGACACCAACTTCCATGCCCCCTTCTCCCACGAAATTCCAGAGGCGGCTATCCCTCATAAGTTGTAATTGTCGGCGTTCATTCCGTACGACAGCACCACAAACCCTATCGATCACTTGCACAGCTTCGAGTCCAACCTAGTTTTTCACCGGGCCTCGAGCGCTGTCAAGTGTTTGGCCTTCACCACCACGCTGCAGGAGAACGCTTAGGCATGGTTTGAGTCACTTCTTGTTGGGTCTATCACCTACTTCTAGTAAATGAAGAGGATGTTCAAAAAGAGAACTTCCTCAGCTGCAAAAAGGAGGTCAGATCTACTGTCAACTTGCTCACCATCAAGCAGGGCCGCGAAGAGCTCTTTTGGGACTTCGTCACCCGCTTCCGCAAGGAGGCACTCCGCATCCCTCGCCTTGACGTTAGCATCACCACCACCGCGCTGACACAAGACACTCGGGATGTCATTCTCCGACGAACTTCAGGGGTCGAATCCCCCACCACGTTGATGGAGCTTCTCATCCTAGCTCAGAAACACGCCAACTGCGAGGAGAGCGCCACTGCACTAAGCCGAGCGGCCAGAGCCGACTCCTCCGACTGTAAGTGCTCAGCTGAGCTCCCCCGGCATGATCAAGGCAAGCGGGAGCTTCAAGACCGAGATGCACCAAGAGGGAGACCTACTTACAAGCACTACACACCCCTGACTACCGCACCTGAGTAGATCCTCATGGAGATCCGTGGGAACCTTTCCTCCACTAGCCCAGGAAGATGAAATCTGATCCTCGAAGGAGGAATCAGAGAAGATACTATCTCTTCTACTGCAACTATGGCCATGACACTAAGGAATGTGTCCAGCTCAAGGACACCCTCGAGGTCTTAGTCCGTTGAGGCCTCCTCAGCAAGTTCATAGCCAAAGCAGTCGAGCGACAGCAACAAAGGGCCATCACCCCTCCCCCCATCGACAACCAACCTAAGTACCTAACGAACGAGAGATCATGATGATCTCTGGAGGACCGGCGTCTGGCAGGGAGAGCTCCAACAGGCGCCACTCCTATGCGCACTGCGTTAACCAAGTCGAGTGCAACGACTCCGGCTGCCGCGACTCTCCTGTAAGAATCCTAATTCGGGATCATCTTAAAGAGCCCAGTGTGTTCTCGGACGAGGACTTAGCAGGCGTAACCACTCCCCACTCTGACGCCCTAGATCAATCAATGTACTGTATGTCGAATTCTAGTGGATAATAGAAGTGGTCCCGATGTGATTTCTTACGACTGTCTCCTTCTGATGGGTGTGGACTCTTCTCATCTCACACCGCTTCATATTCCTCTCTTCAGCTTCTCCGGATCCACCGTTTACCCCGAACGATGGATCTCCCTACCAATCATGCTAGGGACCGCCCCACAGCAAGTGACCTTTGTGGCCGACTTCACTGTTGTGAGGGGAATGTTCGGCTACAATGCCATTATTGGCTGAGGAATCCTAGGAGTGTTAAAGAGAGTCCCCTCTTCATATCACCAGAAGTTAAAGTTCCTCACCCCCCATGGAGTGGGGGAAGTCCATGACAACCAAAGGGAATCCGGACGGTGTTACTTGATCTCCACTAAACAGAGAGCAACTGAAGAAGCTCCACCTGAGAAGAAGACCTGGACTGATGAACCAGGGACCAGCGAGAGTACTCCTGCCGAAGACCTCTTCCTCATCCAGATCGATGAAGACCCTAGCCGCTCTCTACGGATTGGCTCCCTCCTATCCGTGGAAGAAAAGAAGGCCTATCAGCGCTTTTAGGAGGCTAACCGAGATGTGTTCGCCTGGTCTGAGGACGAACTCCCCAGCATCCCTCCAAAGGTAATCACTTATGAGCTAAAACTTGACCCACACTACCGCCCGATTCAGCAGCAGAGGAGCCACTAGAATGTCGAGCGACAGGCGATCATATGAGAGCAAGTCAATGAGAAGCTACGTTTAGGACTGCTAAGACCCACTCAGTTCCCAGACTGGGTCTTTAACATAGTCCTAGTCCCCAAGAGCAATGGGAAGTGGTGGATGTACGTCGACTACACCAACTTCAACAAAGCCACATCGAAAGATAACTTCCCCATTCGTGCATCGATCAGCTCGGTGATGCGACATCCGGGCACAAGATGCATAGTTTTTGGGACACGTACTCCAGATACCACCAGATTAGCATGCACAAACCCAACCAGGACAAGACAACTTTTTCCACCGACAACGGTCTATACTGCTACACCAAAATGTCGTTTGGGTTGAAGAATGTAGGGGCAACGTATCAAAGCCTGGTCAACCACATGTTCGACTCCCAGATCAGTCGCAACATGGAGGTTTACATTGACGATATGCTCGTCAAGAGCCTACATGGGATCGAATGCCTGGAAGACCTAGCGGAGTCGTTTGCCACTCTGCGAAGATATAACATGCAACTGAACCTGAGCAAGTATGCGCTCGGGGTACGGTCAGGTAAATTCCTTGGATTCTTGGTCACTCAAGGAGGAATTGAGGCCAACCCAGAGCAGATCAAGACTGTATTGGAGATGAAGCTCCCCGAGAGTGTGCGCGATGTTCAATGCCTCACCAGCCGCGTCGCCGCACTCAGTTGTTTTCTATCCAGAGCAGTCGAGCGGTGTCTCCCGTTCTTCAAGCTAATTAAGCAGGCTCACAAATCGCCAGAGAAGAAGGGGTATGTCGAGTGAAACCAGAAGTACAAGCACACTTTTGAAGAACTCAAAAGGTACCTCTCCTCGCCACCCATCCTCTCATGCCTCAGCCTAGTGAGCAACTGTTGCTCTACTTCTTTGTGACACCGAGCACGCTCAACGATGTACTCACCCGAGAAGACGACAGAGCCATGAGGCCAGTGTATTACATCAGCAAGGCCATCCAGGGGGCAGAGCTCAGATATTCAGGGGCAGAAAAGTTCATGCTTGCTCTGGTGATGGCCGCACGAAAGCTAGGACCTTACCTAGTCTCTCACTCCATCGTGGTCCCCACAGATCAACCCCTACGTTGAGTTTTTCAGAACCCTGACGCGTCAGGGAGATTGGTCAAATGGGCCATCGAACTAGGGAGTTCGACATCCACTTCCATCCGAGGACCGCTATCAAAGCTCAGGTGCTAGCAGACTTCATCACTAAGTGTACACTTCCCGATAGCGACGAAGTCGAGGATCTATTGCCCTCAACACTCACCTGGAAGCTGTACGTGGATGAGTCTCCATGTTCAAGTGGTAACGGAGCAGGCTTGGTCCTCTCTTTGCCAGAAGGGATCGAGCTCCAATATGCTTTACGTCATCTTCCCGGCTACAAATAACATGGCCAAATATGAAGCCCTCCTCTCCAGCCTCCGCATGGCCAAACACCTCGGAGCCCTGCACCTACACGTAAAGCTGTCAATGGACCGGGCCCGACTTATCAATATTAAGGCTCGAGCCCGGCCCGGGCCCGAGCCGGGCCGGGCCCGATATTATTAAAAAATTATAAAGCCGGACTAAGGCCCGGTCCGGCCCGACAACTTAAATAAAAAATAAAAATTAAGGAAAACTAATACATTTAATAATATAAAACTTATAATCTCACTAAATTAACTAAAGTTTTGATATTAATTACATAATTTGTATGAAAATAGAGTTTTAAAATTTTCTAATTAAGTAAAATAATATAATTTTAATTAAGTGGTTTTTAAAATTTGAAAGAAGGAAAAAAAAAGAGAACGGGCCGGGCTGGCCCGCGGGCCGAACTTAAAGCCCGAGCCCGGCCCATGGGCCTAGTCGAACCGGGCTTTTAAGCCCGGCTAAGAGTCCACGGGTCAGAAAAGGCCTTGCGACCCAGCCAGAAATCGGGCCAAGCCCGCGGGCCTAGCGGGCCGGCCCGGTCCATTGACAGCCCTACCTACACGCCTTCAGAAACTCACTTTTGGTCGCCAATTAGGTAAAGGGGGAGTATGAAGCCTGAGAACCAGCCATGTCTAACTATCTCCAAAAGATCAAGGAGGTCTCTTCATATTTCGAGCATTTCAAGTAATACACATTCCAAGGGTGGAGAACGTTCGAGCAGACGCCTTGTCTCGCCTTGCCTCGTCAACAACATTGACAAGTTCTCTGTCAGTCCTAATCGAGGAACTCCAGTGATCGAGCATTGGGGATTCGGAACCTCATGTCAACGCTATCGACTACGAGCTGTCTTGGATGGATCCCATCCTGGACTACCTATGCCGACAGCAGCTCCCTGATGATCGCTTGGAAGCAAGGCGGGTGAGGGCCCGGGCCACTCGCTTCACACTCGCTGATGGACGCCTTTTCAGATGTTCACACTACTCGCCCCTCCTCAAGTGTTTGTTCCCCACCGAAGCCGAACAGGCTGTACGCAAAGTCCACGAAGGACTATGCGGCAGCCACGTAGGGGGACGAGTATTGCCCAAAAGTCTACTCCGACATGGATACTGGTGGCCCACCATGCAGTAGGATTGACTTAGCTATGTTCGAAGCTGCGATCAATGTCAAAGATTTGGTCACCTTCATCACTAACTTGCGACCCAACTTCACATCCTCATGGACGCTCGCCCTTTCGCCTATTGGGGAGTGGACATCCTCGGAGGCTCAAGGGCGAAAGAAATTCCTGGTCATCGCCATAGATTACTTCAGCAAGGGGATCAAGGCAGAACCGCTCACCAAGATCATGGGCAAGACATCCTGGAAGTTCATCCTGCGCAGCATCATTTGTTGTTTTAGAATTCCACATGTCCTCACTACCAACAATGGTCATCAGTTCAACAACACTTTCTTCCAAGAAAAGTGCTCGGAGCTGGGGATTTGGAGCCACTATACATCAGTGGGACACCCCCAAGCCAACGGTTTGGTTGAGAACGCGAATCGAACTTTCCTACATGGCATTAAGACTCGCTTGCAGCAAGCTGGTGAGTCATGGGTGGACGTAGCACCGAGCCTCTTATGGGCACACCGCACCACTGCTCTAGCAGCCACCGGAGAAACTCCCTTTCATCTGGCATATGGAGCTGAGGCAGTGATCCCAGTGGAAATCTCCAACCCAACACTCCGAGCCAGTCAGTTCGACGAGGCATGTAACAACCAGACACTACGAGAGAACCTAGACTTACTGACCAAGGATAGAGCACGAGCCTAAGCACGATTAGTCACTTACCAGCAGCGACTGACTCAATACTACAACGCTCGGATGAAGGAACGACTCTTCCTCCCTGGTAATCTAGTGCTACGTCGCGCCAGCGTCGCAGACCTACCAGTAGCTACAGGGAAATTGGCTCCTAACCGGGAAGGCCCATACAGGATTACAAAAGTGCTTGGGAAAGGGGCGTATAAACTCTCCTCCATTAATGGCCGAGAAGTCACTCGCACCTGGATCTCTGTAAACCTAAAGACTTATTATCAGTAAAGGTTGGAGTCCACTTTCTTAATATGTCCCTTCTTCATTTCTCACAGGGACTCTATGGGTAACACCATGCTTCCAAGAGCGAGACCAACTAGTTGGCTCCCTCGGGAGATCAAACTACCTGGATCCCTCCAAAAAACTATGGGTAGTATGTGATACCTCCAAGAGGTGAGCTAAGTCTCCTCCTCATTAGGAGAAAGACGACTAGCCCCTCTAAAACCGAGCTCCTCAGCTCACGTCTGTTGGAAGGCCAACCGCGTCGCTCGCCATGAGACAGGTCGACTAGCCACAACGTGGGTTAACTAGCCAGCTTCGTAAGGAGAAAGTGGCCAACTGACTACCCGAACGACAGACTTCTTAGTTCGTTAGATAGGCCAACCGCGCCGCTCCCCTAGAGCCAACCAACTAGCCGCTAATTACGACGGGCCAAGAGGCCCCTTAGAACAACGAACCGATAATAGGCCACTGGTCACCTGATAGAGCCAGGTCATTCATGGTTCATCCAATCGTGAGTATGACAATGGACAACTGACCACTCGCCATAATGAACGACCCAGGTTCCATCCAATCGATGCCCTTCGAGTTAATAGGTCCCAAGAGGAACTGGAGCCTACTAACCCAAGGATTATAATCTCGTCCCCTCACAACTTTTACAGTTCGTGCACTCAGTCGCGAAAGGGAATCAAGCCACACCTAAGCAAGAGAGAGAGGAACAGAGAAAGAGCGAGTGTTTTATTACTCGAAAGAGATATAAGAAGGCCCTAGTCATCAGACTCAGGACCGAATAGATCAAAGGAGAGGTATGGCACCCCATTTTTATCATGAAAATGGCAAACTTTCGCCAGTGCAGCGTGCTAGCCCGCCAAGTATCCACTCCGAAAGGCTTTAGACTCCTCCCTCGACTTGGAGCTCTACTCAGCCTGGGACGAGCTCGGGCCAGGCAAAGGTTCTTCTTGGTGGTGAGGACGCTTGTAAGGCTCCCCTCTTTCTCCTGAAGACGATCCTGAAGCCTACTGCGACATCCCTTTACTGGAGAGAAGAAGTACCGAAGGTGACGAGGAAGAACTTGAGATGAAAAATGAAGAAGGCTTAGTGCACTCAGATTCTCCATTGGCATCTCTACTTTAGCAGAAGTGCCCCCTCCAGAGGGTCACGGGAAGCCTCTTCCTTAATTGGTCGCCTGAAGACGAGGCAACAGTCTGGAGGCCGCGCCAATCCCAAGCCATTACTCACTAGGAGACCCAACGGTTCAGTCCCTTCACCGAAGAGGAGTAACGTGTGGGGACATTCCAAGTCTTACCAGGAACGTTTCGACACAAAAGCCCTATTCATTCATCCAAAACATTCATCCAAAAGGGAAGACATATAAATACACCAACGAAGTACCTCTTTTTCATTTCAAAAGGGAGGAGGGAGAAGTACAAGTGGAGGCACGTCTTTTTAGATGTGCCCATCTCTAAAAGAACAAAAAAAGTAACAAATTACCAACGTCAGGAGGACTCTTTCAGGCATCAACATCTCTTGGCCCAACAGCAACTGGTGTCTGGTCTTCGGGCACCACTCCGAGCGATAGGGGTGTGTCCGGAAGGGTGATCGTGTCCTTGACCTCCCTGAGGTCTTCCCGACCGTTCAGCATCTGAGGGTCTAGCCGCAGAAGCCTCCTCCTCTTCCTCCTCTTCCTCCCCATACGGAGCGGGGGGAATCGAGACTTCAAGAACATGGGCACCAGTGGCCTGGGCGATGGCCTCCAGAGCCGCTGCCCAGCCATTCTTGAATCCCATCTCCCGTGCTGGTCTGAAGATGGTCAAAGCTTGGCTGTTCAGCTCCTCCGTGACCTCAGAGGACTCCCCGTACCTCTCCACCGCCTCCACCGCTGCAACTGATGCCTTGGCCTCGGCCACTTTCACCGACGCCTCTAACATTGCCACCCTCGCCTCAGCCTCCGCCGCCCTCGCCTGGGACCTATTGTACGCCTCCTCTGACATATGGAGCTGCGCTCGGGCCACATCACACTCCTAGTCGGCACATTCCCTGGCCTTCTCCAAGGACTCCAAAAGTGCTTAAAGCGACTCTCGCTCGTCCTCCAACGCCTGGACTTGACCAACCAGGTTGGCGTGAGCCTTCTGATTCTGGCCTAGCTCATGCTCAGCCACCTGGTAATGGCCATTCAGCAGAGCAAGAGAGTGAGCGACAAGGATCAAGCCACGCCAGGTCGTGGCTGTAAGAGTGCGAGAGGCCTCAGAGTCGATGGTCATCAGCCGATCATCCGACTCAAGAGACTTGCACATCAGCTCGTAAGCCAGCATGTGGGCATCCTGGCTGATTAGCCTATATCCCCCGAGAGCTACTGGCCTGGGGCGACAACAACGGAATGAGTTAAGGAGGCAGCACCACTCTGTCTTGAGCCGGAGGCGACGCCGAGGTCGACGAAGGCGCCAGTGGCTGTGCTGGAGGAGGCGAGGAGACCTTGGCCTTCTTTTTCAAGCGCCACTGTCGATCCGGCGCCGCTGTCGATCTAGCGTCGCTATGGCCTCTACGCTCCGCCCTTTGCACTTGTCACCCGCCATCACTGACGACTCGCTTAGCAGGCTCTAAGAACACTCGACGACCTCTAACCAACGCTTGGCAGGCTCTGAGAAACTTCACCGGAAGCGAGAGAAGGCAGGGAAGCAACAGACGGCGACATCGGGGAAGAAGGATGCCAAAGTGCCCCTTCGGTCGCTTCCCGCTCCTTTTGTAAGGAGAGGAATGGCAGCAGGTTCCTTTCACTTTAACGGTCTAGATCAAGCTATCCTCAGAAAGATTGATCGCCACCACCGGTTCAGGATGCGGGAAAGTCTGGGGTGGCACCCCTCTCCGTTCGCTTCCGCTTCCCCAGGGGCGATGAGACGTCATCGTGATGGCGGTGACGTCACAACCGCACGAATGAAAGCTGTTGTGTGCTCCAAGAAAGGGTGGTAGGCAGCGCAACATCCTAAGATCTGAGACGCAAGAAGGTTCGACAAGTATCATCCAAGCGCACCCGTGCATGACTGAAGACCTCCTCAGCTGACCTCTAAGAATTCCTCTCGAGCACCGAGCACTCTCGCTACTCGGGAGTGGGGGGCTAGTGAGGAGGGAGAAATTCACCAGACCCCCTACGGCCCATCATCGACCAGCTCACAGTCTAGGACGCTACCTACCAAGGCCCACTCAAGACTGGCCCAACATCCAGACACATGCTCTGCACACGCTCATGCCCCCACGTTCCTCGCAGCACTCAATCAGGTAGCCATTACCACAATAAGTTGATAATGGTGGGAGTTATCCTAGGAAACAAACAGGCGTCGGGTCATCACCCACGTCTCCAAGTTACCCGCCAGCAACTCCACCCCTACAGCTCTCAGAGAATGGGAGAACAGGTAACCGATGACCCACGATCAGGCAACCCATTACTTCACTACCACGTCTCCGCTAAGTCAAGAAGCAATGAAAATAGACGAGCTCAAGATAAACCCTATAAGACCCTGGACAGATGGCCAGGGGACGATATGCAACTTGCTCACAAAGATCACCAAAATTACTCCTCACACTCCTAAATCTCCATTCTCTTCGTTCGAGCACTCCTCTCCACACTCCGAGCACTCTTCTGACCTAAGTATCGGAAGGTTATCCCCTGGAATCTCTCTAAGGGCTCCTTTTGATGTGTTTTTCACTGGTTGCAGATTTTCTCAGGATGACTTATCTCTCTCCCATTAAAGAAATCAAAAAAGTGTGATACGAGATTCGAGATACCATATTTCTACCTCTACAGTTACTATAAGGCCAATTTTTCTACTTCGTATTCATGAATTTATGCATCTAATCTCTTTAGAAGTTCCTGAGCAATTGATGTCTAACATGATGAACATAAAAGGGTTTGGTGTGGGGGGTTGAGACCCTGATGCGCCTCTGTCATAAATTGAATAACCACGTCAGTATAATACTGCATGTTCTGGGCATAAAATTTTCTCCAAAGAAAGGGGAATAATGCATTAAACCTCCATGAAAATTTTCCATATGTCACTTCTGCCATATGCACGAAACTTGATGCTTTATTATCTTGTGAAGATAAACTTGTAACACAATGAGATATGGAAGTATGGAACCACTGCATTACTACAACACATCCCAAACCAACAGCCCATTAGAATGAACATGGTGTCAAAGTGAAAGGAGTTCATCAAACGACCAAGACTAAGAAGTTGAATCAGGCCTAAACTCAAGAATAAGGAATCTACATGTTTGGAATACTTACCAAACAACAGTGTTTTTTCATGGACATAAACCAAATGAAATAAAAGATACACACCCCATCTTCATCATACTTAATAGCAGATGATATGTTGATTATATTTTTTAACAGATAGGTTTGCCATCCCTTGAGATCTCTCTCTAGGATCCCGAGGTTAAAACTATACTTAGACCAAGACAGAGGGAGGAAGGATGAAAAAGGATAAGGGCCCCTTTGATTGAGATTGTTCAGGTGGATTTGTTTGAAAAATCCCTACATAGGACAAATGCAGAGTGTCAGAGATTTTGAACCTCGAAATCCACCCCGAAGCTCCATGAGAGGAGCTTTTGTAGATTATTTAACACCCCTCCTTTTGTGTTTTTCTCTCTCCGTTTAAAAAATTCACCCAGCACAAAAGCTAAGACAACTTTGGGTCATTTGGTTGGGATGAGATTATATTGGGGATTCCAATCATTGGAATCCCCTAATAATCCCAACCAAATGGGCCCTAAGTAGGAAAGAGGAGATGAGGATGATTATGAAAGAGGAAAAGGATTCTCACCCAAAAGAAGAAAAAAAAATCAATGGAAATGACGTGACATCAACAGGAGGACAAAGGTTGGTGCCCATCACAACTAAGATCATATTACCCATTGATAGAATGTACGCTAACAATGTAGCCCATTCCAAGCGGGAACTTGATGAATTCTCTGTCGGGTTCAACGCCAACCAGATCTGGCCCTTATTGAGCTCAAACAACAAAGGGTGGCCCAATAGCAGAGGGGATAGGTCAAGGTTTTCGAACAATTTCCACTACGATAATCACCGATGGGTGTAAATTTTTGAAGAGTGAGATCCAATTACATCCTCTCAAGGTGCTCTTCGATGGGATAAAAGAAAGGGAACAAGAGACGGGCTTAGTTACCCTTCTCTCGTATGTCCAAGAGAAAGCATGTACTCCGTCAAGGAGGCTTCCCATGGCGGGAAAAATTCACAGTCGGTCTTCGGAGGTTCCATCCTCACACATGCACATCCGTGGGTGGTGGGCCTGGTGGCCACTCCCACGGGCCGTGGTGGGAAGATATTGGGGTTAAAAAGAGTCATCAAGTGAGTACAGGTCGCTTTTAAGCCCCAAAGAGACTGACAAACATATTGGTTCGCCTACTCCATGTACCTCCAAATTTATTGCACCCCCAGGGCAAAAAAGACACACTAACCCCATCCTATCGGTGGCCTTTTTTTTTTTTTTTCCAACCGAGAATAAGCCCCCGTTTCTTGAGCTCCAAAGGCAGAAGGCCATATTACCAGTCCAAAGCACAAATCATTCTCCACGTTGAATCCCAATAAAGAAATAGTAATCCTCAGACACACAATCCAAGGCCCCAACTAATCAACCACTTAAGACTCCCCAAGTACCCATCAATTCGTTGTTTCACAGAGTTGTTAAAACTTGGGATTTCAGATCCGTCAACACAACCGCATTAGAGAAACAAAAGAAGTGATGACTGATCGAGAGCTACGGCACGGATGACTCAAAAGGTGTACGTGTCCCAAATTGACACGAAACGTAACTACGCAAAATGTCTTCGTGGTTACCGTATTTATTTGCAAACTTAGGACATAATTTAATACGAACTTATGAACGGAAGAGCTTGACTGTTGCCCACCTAATGCTCGAGACATCGCGAGGATTCCAAGCACGCGAGCGCCGTTCACGTAGATCACCCTGCCGCCCGCCGCCTCGATCCGCGCCTGCTCGTCCGGCCTGTCCGGCTGCATGGCACCCGCAAGCACACGTTATATTTGAGTGATCCGGCGGGACATCATAACCCGGAAAAAGACAGATACACGTGGATCCATCAAACTGGACCACGACGGCGGAAAAGAAGCAAGCAAACAACGTCACAGAATCTGCCACTCCAAAGGAGAAACCGAAACGTGGCGAGCCCGGCTGTCCTAGGCCCCGCATCAAAAGCCCCACCCACAGAAGACACAGAGAAAGCCCACGACGTTCGGAAAAACTACGGGAAATGCCACACCTTGTGGTCCGAGGATAGCGGCACGGCGCGGCCCCCGCGGCTGAGCACGGCGCGGGAGTCGCCGCAGTTGGCCACGACGACGCGGTCGCGGTCCACGACCGCCACCACGGCGGTGGACCCCACGATCTCGGACAGGAGGCCCGCCTGGTCGCAGCCGCACGGCGGCTCCCCGGCGCTGCCGCAGGCGCAGGCGGCCAGCGCCAGCTCGTCCATCCGCCGGAAGCACCGCGCAGTCGCCGCCTTCAGGCCGTCCACGGTGACCCGGCCGCCGCCGTGCTCCGACTCCTCCCGCCGCAGCTCCTCCGCCAGGAGGACGTGCATCCGTTCCTTACACAGCCCGGACACCTGCGACACCACCCACAGGGGATAATGCGAATAACAAAAGAAGGAGAACACACTATTAACGATGATGACGAAAGGTCGACGGAGAGGAAGAGGATGGTCGAGGTTACGTGGGTGCCGCCGTGGCCGTCGAAGACGGCGAAAAGATGCAGCGGCGAGGCACCGTCGGCCCCGGGAGAGAAGAAGCGAGGCTGCAGGGAAACGGCGTCCTCCATCTCCCTCGAGCGGCCGGCGAGCGAGATGGAGCCGAACTCCGGCGGCCGATCGACGGCAGGCGCCATCTTGGACTCAGACGGGGCGTCCGGCCCCTCCGGCACCCCACTGCTCGAAGCGGAGCGCGAAGAAGAAGACGAGGACGAGGAGAACGACGGTGGCAGCGGAGGACGCGCAGAGGCGTTCGATCCCACAGTACGGCAGCGCTTGCCGCCTTCCACGTCGCCGTCGGACCTCTCCCGCCGCCTCTTCTCCTTGCTGCTCAGCGTACCGGGCTGAGGCGGCAGCGCCTCGGTGGATCCAGCCGTCAACCGCCGCACCTCCATCCTGCGATGGCGGGCTTTGCGGCATTCCTCCGGGAGGCCGCTGTCGTTCGACATATTAAGACAGGTATCGGCCATGGCCGGCTGCGATTGCTCCCAGAGAAGGGTGTGCCGACGTGATTCCCCCCGGGCAGCCCGTCATCGCCCCGACGAATGCCCGGGGAACCGGAACCCTATCGGAGGGATGCCGTAGCCTTCTCCTCTTTCCTCTCCCCGCCCCCCCGCCCGCCCCCTTCTCAGAGGGGAAGAGCGAGAGAGCGAACTAGAGAGAGAAAATAATACTAACGTAGCCGCTCTTACTTGTTCTCTCAACTGTCTTGGTGTGCGATGCTTCCTCTTCGAAGCTCTTGGGACAGCAAACTCCGCCAGGGGGGCAGCTGCCCGCTCTGCCCGGCTGCGAGGAGCAGATGGTAACTACAACCCTTCGCGACACGTGTACTAAAGACGAAACGTGTTTCGTAGGCGGCACTTTTCATCTCCCCTCCCGGTTCTCCCCAAAATATCGTGCGCGATAACCGTGATCAAAATCTCCACAACTGCTGTCAATAGGTCGGACTCGATTCGCGTTAGATACGTCTAACTTGAGCCATACTCTTCAATTTTAAAGTTTGGTATGGGCTCGAGCCCGAGCCATATCAGATCCGACAGGGTCGAACTCTAATTCTTCACAAGTCTGATTTCGATTCAACTCAGTCTAACTTGATCTGATAAATTCAAATAAAAATATAATAAGATATATATATATATATATTGATATAGAATTTATAATCTTATTAAAATAATTAAAATTTAAATGTTAATTTATTTAAAAATAAAATTTTGATTTTTAATAAATTAAAATTTTAAAGAGAGAGAAAAAATTAAACGAATCGACTCACTGGCTGAATTCAAAGTACGAGCCTTAACTTACAGATCTAATCATATCGAATTTTTAGACCCGTACAAAGATCTATCGATCAAAAAAAGTCTAACTTCCTGACTTGAAATCGGGCAAAATCTACGAGTTTATCCAGCTAACCCAATCCATTAGCACCCCTAACCTCTGCTCCACCGCTTAAGTGATGCCCCGGCCCCTGACGGGGGGAGATGTTGACCTCTTGTATATTTGGACACGTGTTCTGGAAGCGGGGAATTGTGGAACCGACCAATCAGAGCCGAACACGAGGTGCTTGACGATGAACCACGTCGCGGGCTGCCGCTTGGGCTCCCGGCTACGAAAGGGCAAGAGTGGGATGGTACGTGGCGGCTGGTGGGGTTCCCGGAGGGTGACCATAGGACACTACGGTCGCCGTGCTCATCTGTTGACACGTAAGGAAAAGAGTCCCAGTCGAATGCGTCGACACGTGTCCGCTTGATTCGGCAACACTGGGATCTCGTAGGATTTGGATTGGACAAGCGCTCCTGCCTCCGGTTGCGTGTAGCAAAATTAAGGAAAAAAACAGCTAATTAATAGACATAAACAAAAACAAAAACTTTACATGCAGAGTTAAAAAGGAGAGAGAGAGAAGAAGATATAGATTAACATATATTAATCTTGTGTAAATCTTTTGTTTAATTAGTTATTTTCATGTCGATCGACTATGTTGATAATTAGACAAGTTAGACCATTGAGATGAAATTGATACATAACTTAATTAACTGTACTTGATCTTGAAATTATGAATTTTAATTTTAATTTTTCAATTTAATAAAAGATATGATAAATCGAGTAAAAAAGAGTGAGATGGAATTATATGATCGGACTGTATGACCAACAATCTAAACACAGTAGAATATCTCACAATCGCAGTCCATCACAACTAAGGCACCCTTTGGAACATATCTCAGGATGGATTCTAAAAATTGCAATGACCGGTGAAGAGGCTCCATCCTGTACCTAGGTGCAGATCGTCGGATGTTGATGAAAAAATTGATGATATGATCACGCCAAAGATTTCTCGGGAGTGACCCTACAAAAAAAATTAAAGATGGGGGTTTAGGATAGGGATCTCAGGAAAAATTCTCTGATGCTTAAGTCAAGAAGAGGCAAAAGTCAAAAGTAAGAAAAAATGAAGAATTTTTAGATACAAGATCGCTCTTCACTAGTTGAGGGTTTTAGATTGATAATATCTCATGATTCTCTTTGGCCCTATCTTTTTGGATTAAATAGTCACAAACTCCCTCTTTGATTTCGCAGGGGATGACAAGAGGGGAGGTACCCAGTTAAGAACTCTTATCGGTGTGGGACTCTTCCATCTTATCTTAATCCCTCCTCGTCCTTTTACCTAATTCATTTGCGGGGAGTTCGCCAGTAGTTATATCGGAAAGGAGCCCGGCCAGTAAAGGTATTCCGGGGGGCCAGGGGGAGGTCCCTACAGTAGCACTACAAGAAAAGGCGGAGTTTCCGACGGCCATAATCCGTCGGAAATCCGTCTGAATTTTCGTCGGATTAAGGCCATCGGGTGATTCTTGTCGCTAGTTCAGACGGATAAATTTTTTGTTGAAAAATCTGTCTAAAGTTTCCGACGGATAGATGATTGTCGGAAGTTCCGTCGGTAACATTTAGAGCATTATATTTCCGAAGGAATATTTTCCGTCGGAGAATCTGTCGGACTTTGTTCCGACGGAGTATTGGTTTGTCGTAAATTCCGTCAGAATTTGTAACCTTACATATTTCCAACATAATTTATTCTGTCTGAGTTTCTGTCGGAAGTTTTTCCGATGGATAATTATTTTTTGTCTTAAATTCCGTATGAATATATAAGGTTAAACAAAATAAAAATATATATGTTTTTCGACGGCATTGCTATTTTGTCGGATATGCCGTCGGAATTTCCGACGGCTCCGTCGGAATATCCGTCAGAAAATGGTTTTTATTTTTTTAATATATAAATTTTATATAAAAACTTATTTAAATTAAAAAATATAAAAATAATCCATCACAAGTAAAACAAAAAGTAGACAAGAAACGAAACATAATAACATTTAATACTTTTATAATAATAAAAAAATCAACAAATATCGTCCATATCTTCATCCTCCCCATTCTGCTCGTCTCCTCCGTCGCCACTCGCTGGATGATCTTATATTAAGAAAATAATAACAGTAAATATACATTCATAAAAAAATTATAGAGCAGATAAATTAAATATTTTCTTTAAACGTATAAATTCAAATAAGATATAATGCAGTTCTGAGCGTCGGGCTCAAACTGGGTATCTAATTTAGAATTCGTCAGCTCTCACAAGTCACTTTTACATCCCAAGTCGTGTTGGAACGATGGACACGCTGATCAGACCGATATTTTAGATTTTGGACTCCTGAACCCAAGTTCTTTAATTTTAAACTAAGTGCATTCGAAGAATGCACTTCTGAACGCCAGACTCAAACAGGGTGTCTGATTTAGATTCCGTCAGTGCTCACAAGTCACTTTTACCTCCCAAGTCATGTTGGAATGATCGGCACGTCGATCCGAGTGATATTTTAGATTTTATACCCCTGAGCCCAACTTCTTTAATTTTAAACTAAGTGCATTTAAAGAATTGAGTAATTTGAGCGTCGAGCCCAAACCGGGTATCCGATTTATATTCCGTCAGCTCTCTCAAGTCACTCTCATCACCTAGGTCGCGTTGGAATGATCGACATGCCGATCAGGTCAATATTTTACATTTTGGACCTCCGAACCCCTAGTTATGTGAATTGTTTGAAACTAAGTTAGCTTTGAAAACTAACTTAGATCCGAATTGAGAAATTTGAGCGCCGAGCTCAAACCGAGTATCTGATTTGGATCTGTCAGCACTCCCAAGTCACTCTCATCACCGAGGTGGCATTGGAATAATCAGCACGCCGATCAGGCCAGTATTTTACATTTTGGACCCCCGAACCCCTAGTTATGTGAATTGTTTTAAACTAAGTTAGCTTTGAAAACTAACTTAGTTTCGAATTGAGTAATTCGAGCGCCGAGCCCAAACTGGATATCCGATTTGGATTCCGTCAGCTCTCCCAAGTCACTCTCATCACCGAGGTCGCGTTGGAATGATCGGCACGCCGATCAGGCCAGTATTTTACATTTTGGACTCCCGAACCCTTAGTTATGTGAATTATTTTAAACGAAGTTAGCTTTGAAAACTAACTTAGTTCCGAATTGAGCAATTCGAGCATCGAGCCCAAACTGAGTATCAGATTTGGATTCCGTCAGCTCTCCCAAGTCACTCTCATCACCGATGTCGCGTTGGAATGATCGACATGCCGATCAGGCCAGTATTTTATATTTTGGGCCCCCGAACCCCTTGTTATGTGAATTGTTTTAAACGAAGTTTGCTTTGAAAACTAACTTAGTTCCGAATTGAGTAATTCGAGCGCCGAGCTCAAATCGGGTATCCGATTTAGATTCTGTCAGCTCTCTCAAGTCACTTTTATCTCCCAGGTCGTGTTGAATAATTGACACGCCTATCGGAGTGATATTTTAGATTTTAGACCCTCGAACTCAACTTATTTAATTTTATACTAAGTGCATTTGAAGAATGCACTTCTGAGTGTCGGGCTCAAACCGGGTGTCCGATTTAAATTCCGTCAGCGCTCACGAGTCACTTTTATCTCCCAAGTCGTGTTGGAGCGATCGGCACGCCGATCCAAGTGATATTTTAGATTTTAGACCCCTGAACCCAACTTCTTTAATTTTAAACTAAGTGCATTTAAAGAATTGAGTAATTTGAGCGCCGAGCCCAAACTGGGTATCCGATTTGGATTCCGTCAGCTCTCCTAACCCACTCTCATCACCGAGGTCGCGTTGGAATGATCGGCACGCCGATCAGGCCAGTATTTTACATTTTTGACCCCCGAACCCCTAGTTGTGTGAATTATTTTTAACTAAGTTAGCTATGAAAATTAACTTAGTTCCGAATTGAGTAATTTGAGCGCCGAGCCCAAACTGGATATCCGATTTGGATTCCGTCAGCTCTCTCAAGTCACTCTCATTACCGAGGTCACGTTGGAATGATCGACATGTCAATCAGGCCAGTATTATTTATTTTGGACTCCCGAACCCCTAGTTATGTGAATTGTTTTAAACTAAGTTAGCTTTGAAAACTAACTTAGTTTCGAATTGAGTAATTCGAGCGTTGAGCCCAAACCGGGTATCCGATTTAGATTCCGTCAGCTCTCCCAAGTCACTTTTACCTCCCAGGTCGTGTTAGAACAATCGACACGCCGATCGGAGTGATATTTTAGATTTTGGACCCCCGAACCCAACTTATTTAATTTTAAACTAAGTGCATTTGAAGAATACACTTCTGAGTGCCGGGCTCAAACCGGGTGTTCGATTTAAATTCCGTCAGCGCTCACAAGTCACTTTTATCTTCCAAGTCGTGTTGGAACGATTGACACGTCGATCCGAGTGCTATTTTAGATTTTTGACTCCCAAACCCAACTTCTTTAATTTTAAACTAAGTGCATTTAAAGAATTGAGTAATTTGAGCGCCGAGCCCTAACTGGATATCCGATTTGGATTCCGTCAGCTCTCCCAAGTCACTCTCATCATTGAGGTCGCGTTGGAATGATCGGCACGCCGATCAGGCCAGTATTTTACATTTTGGACCCCCGAACCCCTAGTTATGTGAATTATTTTAAACTAAATTAGCTTTGACAACTAACTTAGTTCCGAATTGAGTAATTTGAGCGCTGAGCCCAAACCGGGTATCCGATTTAGATTCCGTCAGTTCTCCCAAGTCACTCTAATCACCGAGGTCGCTTTGGAATGATCGGCAAGCCGATCAGGCCTGTATTTTACATTTTGGACCCCCGAACCCCTAGTTATGTGAGTTATTTTAAACTAAGTTAGCTTTGAAAACTAACTTAGTTCCGAATTGAGTAATTCGAGCGTCGAGCCCAAACCGGGTATCCGATTTAGATTCTGTCAGCTCTCTCAAGTCACTTTTACCTCCCAGGTCGTGTTGGAACAATCGGCATGACGATCGGAGTGATATTTTATATTTTGAACCCCTGAACCTAACATATTTAATTTTAAATTAAGTGCATTTGAAGAATGCACTTCTGAGTGTCGAGCTCAAACCGGTGTCCGATTTGGATTCCGTCAGCTCTCCCAAGTCACTCTCATCACCGAGGTCGCGTTGGAATGATCGGCACGTCGATCAGGCCAGTATTTTACATTTTGGACCCCCGAATCCCTAGTTATGTGAATTATTTTAAACTAAGTTGGCTTTGAAAACTAACTTTGTTCTGAATTGAGTAATTTGAGCGTCGAGCCTAAATCGGGTATCCGATTTAGATTCCGTCAGCTCTCCCAAGTCACTGTCATCACCCATGTCGCATTAGAATGATCGACATGCCGATCCGGCCAGTATTTTACATTTTGTACCCTCGAAACCCTAATTATGTGAATTATTTTAAACTAAGTTAGATTTGAAAACTAACTTAGTTCCGAATTGAGTAATTTGAGCGTCGAATCCAAACCGGATTTATTCCTATATCAAATAGGGTCTTGTTACTTTTAATCTAAATTCATGTATATTCTTTGATTTTAGAATTGAGTAATTCTGCCAAAATAAAAATATAAGAAACACTCACTTGAGGGGGTTGTGCCGTGGTCTTGGATCCATGATGGATAATTCCCGCCTGGGAGAGGAGGCCAGCAAGTGACTGCAAGATATCTTCCCTGTGGCTCGACATCTCTGTCCTCATCTGCTGCAACTGCCGCGCCATATCAGACATCTCTACTCGGACGATGTCTCTGACGTTGCTGGAAGAAGTACTGGTGCCGGGTGGGGGCGTGCTAAAGGCACTGCTACTGGTCGGGGCAGCGCCTGAACTCGCACAACATGATATCACCGAGCCAGTCTCTAGGCTCTGCCCAAAGCCATATAGCCGGCCTTTCTTTGGTACGCCAGCTGCTGCCACCCATGCCGCCGGATCTAACTCTGACTGCTGTGCGTCTCCTTCCCCGTACTTCTCTGTCAACTTTCTACTATATGTTTCCTACAAATTGAATACAAAAACTTGTAAATTTTATATGAATGAATCATATTTAAATGAAAAGAAAAATTTGCCCAGAGATATAAACTTACCGCTACTGAGCGGGCTCTCTCACTGACAAACTGATCTGTCCCCTTCTTCTTGTGTTTTCTGTTGAACACCTCTAGGAAGGAAGGAGCTCGATTGAGGTCCACGGCCTGTTTTACAATTCATAGTAAAAAAATGTTATAAATATGAATAATTTGGAAGAGGATAATTTGAAAGATTACTTACCAATTTTTGTTTATGAGTCGCGAAAGAGACGGACCCACTAGTATGCACATTTGCGTCTGGTTGTGACGCCCTATTTTCTGTAACTTTTTGGGACTTTTCTATCCATTTGGGCTCGGCCCATTTGTCACATACAGTGTCCCAATGCTCCCTCATCATCCAAGGAGGGCGGTGCTCCTTCCACAGCTGTCGATCTTGACCCCCACCAACATTTTTCTGAGCCTTTACTCGGGCCTCATGCAAATTATGTCAGTAATTTGTTTGGATAGTAGCCTCCCAGACTCTACGACATCTCGTCGCGTCCTGTCCACTCGTGAACTGATAAGTCCGCTGTAAATAAATTAAGTTATGGGTTAGTACGTATACTATTATGAATTGAGTTTAGGAAATACATGAATTAAATGATTAAATTACTTACTGTGAACATGTCGAACAATAAATCCTAGACGCCCATCAAAAATTGCCTGAAAGATAGTGCCAGCCCGAGAACATGTGCCATTACTTGTTTCATAGAATGACGGACAACCTCGGCAGGTTCAAATTTATCACTGCAAGTTCCAATGTTAACATAGTTGGCATTAGACAATTGAATGATAAATAATGAATGTAATTCATAACCATATAAATTTACCCAAAGATCCAACACGGTAGACGTCCATCATGGGCCCCACCTCCCTCCCCTCGTGAGTAGTACCGAGGGACTGTAGCGGCTGAGTGGAGGAGCCGACAGGGGCATGATGACTTGTAAGAATTAAATCACTTAAGCATAACATTTAATCAAAGAATATTTGGCTATAAATTGAAAGAGACATACCTGTAGTGGGAGGTGGTGAGGGTGTGCCTTGCATAGCTAGTGGGGGGGCACTGGGACCTGTATGAATTAGATATCATAAGCAAATGAAATATAATCGAAGAATATTTTTCTAGAAATTAAAATATACATACCTGAAGCGGGAAGTGGTAGGGGTGTGCCCTGCATAGCTGGTGGGAGGGCACTGGGACCTGTAAGAATTAAATGTCATAAGCAAATGGAATATAATCAAAAAGTATTTTGCTAGAAATTAAAATATACATACCTGAAGCGGGAGGTGGTAGGGGTGTGCCCTGCATAGCTGGTGGGAGGGCACTAGGACCTGTAAGAATTAGATATCATAAGCATAACATATAATCACATAACATTTCATTGCATCTGGTAAAATAGACAGACCTGTCAGCTGCAGTGGTGGCGGTGTCTCATGTGCAGGGCGTGAGCCGACACTCGGACCTGTAATAAATAAATCTTTTAAGCTGATATATAATTAATACACTAATATAGCTAAACCTGTAAGAATTAGATATACTTGTGCTCGAACTAGACGCCAAAGAGGAGGGAGTAGAGCCCCGCCCACTGCCCTATCTCCTCCCACTCCCACTACGAGGTCCTCGGACCATCTCTTTATTAAGAACAATAAAAATAATGCATATTAATCCACAATTATATAAGATTTAGAAATCTCATTAAAAATTATGTAAAAATGTACAAATATCTTACTAATTTATCAAATATTATATATTTCCTCTTCAAATGCTGATGATATATCTAACCAGCCTCATCTTCGTCATCCGTACTAGCCTCATGAGATTCAAACTCTTCATCTTCATCGGACTCCTCCTCCCCTATAATATCAACATTTAGGTCCATCCGATCGATTTGTTCCACTTCATTTCCCGCATGTAACGACAGTGGCACATCAGATTCGTCCAAATGAAGATGTGAGAAACTTACAGCGCCAACTTCATCTGATTGAAAATATTCGGCATTGGCATCCTCTGAAACAGTATCACTCAGATTCAACTCATAAGTGGGAAAAAGTCTTGCTTTAACCCTACAAACTGTCCACCAATCTTAATTCTTGGAGGATGAATAGTTTGAATAATACACTTGTTGGGCTTGTGCGGCCAAAATGAACGGTTCATATGTATTAAGTTTAGACTTATATTTGTCATCAATAATTTCATATGTTGTGTTATGTCGAACATAATTAGGATCAAACCAATGACACTTAAATAGGAATACATGATTGTCTTGTCCCAGATACTGCAATTCAATGACTTCCTCAAGAATACCATAGTAGTCCAGTTCATTTTCATTGTATGCACTTCCCTTAACGCATATGTCGCTGTTCATTGTAGACTTATTTCGTCCATAATCCCTTGTGTGAAATCTGTATCCATTCACAATATATCATGGATAGGCACGTGCAACTTTAGAGGGGCCATAACTTAACTCCTGTACTCTTTCATCAGAAATAAGACCTTGTTCAACCTATATATATGTAATTCAAAATAGTTAAAATATTAACATTTACCTCAACAGAAGTAAATTGGAACGTATAAATTCAACGGTCGACACTAAATCGATATCTCAACCATCTGGCAAAAAACTTCTCGCGTCCTTTTTCAACCTCCACATCCTGGATATTTGAAATTTTTTGTACTAACTCTGAATCAAATTGTCTGGAATATGAATACACTACTACCTTAAATGGCAAGAAGAAGGATAAATAACTTATGTACATAAGTAAATGTGAGTTAATAACTTACTCAGCATAGGGTTCAATCTCAGTACAATTTAGAAGAATGTATATCTCTACGGCGTACAATTCTCTATCTTCGAGCGTCCGAGTCGAGCAATGTCCGAACGCACGTGAAGGATACTTAAATATAGAGAGCCGATCGGACAAATCAGCAACTCCCTTATCGTCATTATGTGGAGGTCGAGTACGATGACTTTGAATCTCTGGCTCAAAGTACGTACATCGAACAGAAGTTCAAAATTTCTTCAATAATATATGCCTCAGTAATCGAACCATCCACCTTCGCTTTATTGCGAACTTTTATTTTTAATTCATGCATGCACCTACAACAACAATTCAGTTGACAATGACATAAATATCATACACATGTAGTGGCCAAAAGAAAAAAAAATCTCACATACCTCTCAAATGGATACATCCATCGAAATTGTACTGGCCTTCCGACTCTAGCCTCGTATGGCAAATGGATAATTAGGTGCTCCATCGAATCGAAGAAGCCCGGAGGAAATATCTTCTCTAGCTTGTAAACGGTCATGACCACATTATCTTCAATAGTTTGCACATCCCGAAGTCTGAGTTTCGATGAACATAAAATTTTGAAAAATTGACTCAGCTCGGTCAGTGCTCCCCATACAGGCTTTGACAACAAGTCATGGAATGCAATGGGCACTAGCCTCTCCATGAACACATGACAGTCATGACTTTTCAGTCCATATATTTTTTCCTCATTAACATTCACACAACGACATATGTTGGACACATATCCATCTCAGAATCTCAAATGTTTCAACCACTAACACACTTCCTTGATCTGTTTATCGCTAAGCACATAAGTTGCTTTAGGCAGCACAGTTTTTCCATGTACAATTTACAGTTCTAGTTCTGGACGTTTACAAAACATCTTCAAGTCCATACGCGCTTTGGCGTTGTCCTTTGTTTTACCTTTTATGTTCATGATCGTGTTGAACACATTATCAAAAACATTCTTCTCGATATACATGACATCCAGATTATGTCGTACTAGAAGAGTTGACCAATAAGACAATTCCCAAAAAATATTTTTTTTGTTCCAGTTGTGATCATTTCCAAATCGAGGGAGTTGTCTGTGCTACTAGACAGTTGTACTACATCTGGTAAATTTTGCACCCGTGCCGCCATATGTCGACCAGATACCCGTTGTAAATCTGTTTCATCCATTTCAACAGTGTTTCTCTGAAATGAGTCCCTTTGCCTTCGGAAAGGATGGTCACGCGGTAGAAATCGCCGATAGCAATCAAACCAGCATGCTTTCCCACCATATTTCAATACAAATGATTCAATATCTTCTATACAGTAAGGACATGCTAACCTCCCATGTGTGCTCCAACCAGATAGCATTCCATATGCAGGGAAGTCACTTATTGTCCACATCAGTGCAGTCGTCATAATAAAATTTTGCTTCCTACATGCATCATAAGTAGTAACTCCATCTGTCCATAAAAATTTCAATTCATCAATCAACGGTCTGAGATATATGTCCAAATTTTTTACCGGACTTTTTGGACCTGGAATTACCAAGGATAAAAATAGATTTTCTCGCTTCATGCACACGTCCGGCGGAAGGTTGTACGGTGTCATAAACACTGGCCAACAAGAGTAAGACGCCACTGAACCACCGAATGCATTAAAACCATCTGTGCATAAACCCAACCTAACATTACGTGGCTCCTTTGAGAAAGCAAGATGAGTACGACTGAAGTGAGTCCAAGCTTCACCATCGACAGGATGACTGATTATATCATCGGCACGGTGTACTCTTTCGATGTGCCATGTCATATGTTGAGCCGTCTTTGAGGACATATACAGCCGCTGCAGCCTAGGCGTAAGAGGGAAGTATCACAATGCCTTGTAAGGTACATCGTTTTACTTTGAATTGCCTCCTCTCTTAGGTTTGAATCTGTCATGATGACAAATAGAACATGATATCTTATCTGCATCCTCTTTGTAATATAACATACAGTGATTCCTGCATGCATCTTTTTTCACATATCCAAGCCCTAACTCATTGACCATCTTTTTTGCACGGTAAAAAATTTCTGGCAACTTCTCGTCTCGAGGCAATATACTCTTGATCAAGAGGAGGAGATGGTCAAAACAAGTCTAACTGATGTGAAATTCATATTTCAAGTTCAACAACTGTGAGACTACAGACAACCGAGTGTGCTTTTCACAACCATCACACAGCTGCTCATCAGCATCCCTATGTAGTTGATAAAATCTTTTGGCTATCTTATTCGACGTTTCTTCCATGTATGCATGTTCGTCATGAACATTAAAACTAGGACCAGCAGCATCTACAACCATATCCACGTACCCACTTGTGCCTACAATATTGCCGCGCTCATACGACAAGACATCCTCACCATGACACGTCCAATTCATATAATCATCCATGAACCCTTTCTTGTACAAATGATACTGCACATCCCATGGTGAATGCCACCTCAAGTTTCGACAACTTGAACAAGGGCATCGAATGTGATCGTCGCGGTCTATTGCTGCATTTGGATTCCCCAATGCAAAATGAATGAAACTCTCAACTCCATGTTTAAACTAAACAGACACCACCCGGTCAACTATTCTACGATACATCCATGAACGATCTGTCAACATTTTACCTGCACCCACTAAATGTTAGTACACAAATAACTTTGAAATCATTACTCATGAAAATAAGCCCGACCCTTTCCTTACATCGTTCGCCATAGACCATTTGCAGATGGAATAGGACTATTATTTAGATTATCACTTTTTAACCCATCCATGAAGGTTTGATCGCACAATCACTTACTATATGTGTTGTACGATTTGATGAGAATTTTGACAGCATCTCTCCACACTTCTCCGATATATCAAAAATATTTATTGATTAAGAAATTTTCTTAAACACTTTCTAGTAAGTGGTTAAGAAAACACTCAAAATAAATAAAGGTATACTAGAGAAGAGTGAGAAGACGCAACCGAAATTCTCAACAAACCATACAAACACATATAGTAAATGACTGCCTAAGTGCGATCAAACATTCACAGACTGTCCAAACGGGATAATTCAAGACTTTAAGGTAGCTATATACATTCTCGTAAAAAAATGAGAACATACACATCAATCCCAAAGTCTTGAACGGAAAGATTCATTGACATGGGTTTAACACGCTCTCCTGAGGTGCGTGTAATATTAGGTCACACCCACGCACCTCAACTCACAGGGAATACCCCATGTAATTATATAACATAAAATTAAATAACATCTCACTTATCATTATGCATACATCGAATTAAACAACATATAATTTCAAAAAACATTCATACGAAGAACATCAAAGCTTCATAATGTAAAGGGAAAGACAATGAAGCTCAACTTTGTGAGAAAATGAAGCTCAATTTTTTTTTTGGAATTCAAGCATGCAAGGGGGGTTTATTGTGCACTTAGCATGCTGGGATGTGCATAATGCGTAGGGATGTGCATAATGTGTATGTGAATGGACATGCAGGAGGACGAGTAGCGGGATCATGAGGCATCAGAGCTCGGGCTGGCTGCTCCAATCAGAAGGGTGCGTCGATGCACCATACATAGTGTGTCGAGGCACTCTTCATGCCAGCGAGCTTCAAATTGGGTTTGAAATGACCCATGACAGCAGGCCAAGCTTCCTTTTTTTTTTACTCTTCAACAAGTAATGTACCATGCCATGGAATGCATGAATGCCTTTGGTGGGGATATAACCCACAAGGGTGAGGGAATACATGAAAATGTAACCCAAATTCTAAGGAGGATTTCGACCACATGAAAGTTATTCTCATATTTAGGTATCATGCCAGTGCAAGGCAAGGTGCTCTCATATAGAGATTTCAGCCTTGATTGGGGAAGTTTTAACCTTATGCTTTATCATTTGTTCCCTCTGTTTACTTTGATTTCAGAGGTTTAGAAATTGTATTGATCATTATTTTCCCCTCCCTTGGGGCTCGATATACACAGGTTCACCTTGATTGAATATTCATCCCCGTTTGAAGAATTAGGCCCATAACTCTTCTCCGGTTCATTTTTTTCATCCTGTTCATTAACGGTTCAACATATTTCTGAAATGGAGTTCATTATTGCTTTCGTGTTTGCTGTGTAGGGTTAATTGGGCACGCACCCATGGATAGGAATCTGAGGTAGCCCCAAAATAGAAGGGTGCGCACAAAAGCGGCAACACCCGGGGTGCGCACGGAAGCGGCAACACCCTACGACCCGATTTGGGCGCGGAGATCCCGAGGGCTAGCCTACGAAGGCCCCGACGACCCATGGGTTACCACGATCTCGTCGCCAAGATGTGGGCTTAAGCTATTGTCGCATGCCACGATCATCGATATTCACTCTTTAGGGGAGTCACCCGGGGTCCACACTATGAGGAAATGAGCCCCCTAGGATCCATGAGCGATCGAAACCCCGGAAAGGCGAATTCTAAAAAAAAGAATGGTCCATTTGGGATTGAATCCCCTGTGCCTCACCCCTTCGGCATCATGGCCATTGGATTGGTCCAAATCCCAAAGCGGGGTTGTGAGGATTGAATCACCATTGGCCCATCTATCCTTTTCTTCTTCTACTCTTTTGGAATTGGGTTTGGCCCATTTTTTTAATTTTTTTTTCATCTTTTTTTCCTCCTCTTCACTTATTCTCTTTTTTTTTTGTCAACAGTCAGCAAGGTCCAGTATTCTTGGGGAGGCGACCTTGAATTTAACAGATCATCTTTTTGAAAAAGGGACACATAAACCATGTTCATCAACCAAGTTTGTATAGCGGTCGTAATTTGTTAGATTTACACAATTATAATTGAAGCCATAACTTCTATACAAGAACGCCTCAGCTAGGGCCAAAATACGGTCACCTGCCTGCCCAAGTCTCGATGAGGCCACCAGAAGAACAATCATGGCTGGGGTGGCGGTTGAGGGCACTCACGGAACACGTGCCCAACCCGACCGCACCTGACACAAGTCCTCGGACAGTGGCCCGACTACTCTGACAGGCCATGCCGTGGTCGCCTCGCTGCTGGCTGGTCCATGAACTCCTCTGAGCGTAGACGCCTGAGCTCTTGGCGTCGCTCGACGCCACACCGAGCCTCCTGTCGACGCCTCCTCCTGTCCGGTCGGCGAGGACCACGGACAACGGAAGAGGATACAACTGCCTCCTCCTGAACCATCTCAGGGAGACCCTACTGGAACTACAATGCCCGACCCTGCTCCAGGGGGCGTAGCAGGTTTACCTCCAAAATCGTCACCGTCCGAAACGCTACCTCCATGTCAGTGACCTCGGACGCCATGAGGGTCCGATGAATATCTGGCCTCAGTCTAGCAACGAACTGCTGAGTCAAAAATCGCGGACCCGTCATGGCCGGCGGTGCATACCGGCTCAACTCCCTGAACCTTGCCCAATACAGGGCAACTGGCAGCGCTCCCTGAGCCAATGACAAAAATTGGGTGGACAAATCAAAAATATCCGCTGCTCTCGGTGCACCGGGGACCGCATCTACCGGAGGGGGCGGTGCTTCACCCTGCACATCCAGGGCCCCTACGGCCAGCTCTGCCTGGGACCGCGCCTCCCCCTTTCCGCCATCGCGGATCCTTAAGCATTTTAAAATCAGAACATACACATCAATCCCAAATGAGAACATACACATCGATTACTAAATACAGGAGTTAAATCAAGTGAAATTATGAGCTGAACGCATAAAGTTATTCTACTCATAAATGCTTTCATCTTGATTCTATCTAAACATCATGTGGAGTTTATAATATGAATAAGATCAAGGTTGGTTGTATTGCCGATTCATATCGACTGGGGATGGCCAAGAATGCAATAGAAGGGAGAAAGATGGGAATGATCGGTGGTGGTCCATATTAAAAAAACCCCACCCATTAATGCAATATACATTATCATGCTCCCTCCCTTCATAGAAATAGCCAACACAAAGTTTTTTTCTTCTCGTTGATTATTAAAAAAATCTAGCCTTGAACATGTAATGGATATTGGTGGCACCGAGGAGATTGATATCCAGCCATAGTGAGAGAAGCTCCAGTTTTCGTCTTCTCCCGCCATAGTTTCTCCTGTTTCCTCCGACGCATCCCCCTCTTGCCGGCCATGGCTGGCTCGGCGGTGGTTGCTCATCCATCTCAAGGAATCGCCTCTGAGGGCTGTGCGGAAATTGTTGAAGTAGCTCCAAGGAAAAACTATGCTCAGACTCTCATCGAAATGCAGAAGTGTCCGCGGATTTCCTTTTCTGTGAAGGCCCAGGCTTACACAGATAAGGGAGAGCCAGCAGTTTTCTTTACACATGAGGAGATCCAGTTATCTTGCCAGCATCTCCAGTTCGCCATCATAGCTAGGTGCTCTTATGGTCGTCCTTCCATTCCTGATATTAAAATTTGCCTTTCGCAGAGATTGCACCTCAGCTCAGACTTCACTCTCAGTCGGTTAAATCCCAGGCACCTTCTTATCCGGCTAGGCTGTGAAGCCGATTTTATCAAAATCTTACTTCAGAAAAATTTATACATTAAAGGATTTCTATTCAGATTCTTCAGATGGAATTGTGACTTTGATTTTAACTCAGATCCATCAATTGTACCTGTATGGATTGGCTTTCCAGCATTGCCTGTGAACTTCTATCATGAGGACTTACTCCGATCCATAGCAGGGAACATTGGACCAGTCCTGCAGATCCACGATGCAACATATGCAATGACCGACACTACAGAAGCACTTGTTTGTGTTGAGCTAGACCTCTCTGCACAGAGGAGAAGCAGAATATGGATTGGATTGGAAAATAGTGGATACTGGCAATCGATCAACTATCATAGAGTGCCACATTTATGTTCTCATTGTCACAAAATAGGACACATAGAAGATGAGTGTAAGAAGAAGCAAAGGAAATATATGAATCGTAATCAACAGCCTTTGGGCAATTCCATTCCTTTGGAAGTTCATAAAATCATTCGAAAAGAATACAAACCTCGGTAGTTTAGATTGTCTAGCTCCAAGCCAATAGACAATGACACTAACAGTTTTTCTATGTTGAATCAATTATCGGAAGAGAATGTTGCTGAGGAAGTCTTTCCGACAAAAAGGGGCGAAACAGGAAATACTGAAGAAATCATTGTGGATCAATCTATTATTGAAGAACCACATGGTCCCTTAGAGCCTACTTATAGCATCTCAAATGCTTGTAAGAATGTCACTAAAAATCAGAATACTTCAATTGCTATAAGCATTGCAGAGACTTCACAAGACAATGTGGATTCAGATGAGCTTCCTTCAACCCAAATATTTCTACTGCCACAAATGAAGGATGAGTCTACTATATCATCTAACCTTCAGAACATGAGTATTAAAGATATTCAAATCATTAGTTCAAGCAAAATTTCTGATCTGGCTACATCAGAAAACTGCCGAATGATAAGTCAGAGCAACAAATCCAATCCAAATTTACTTCAAGTTAAAGAAACTAATGAGGTCTCAGCTATCCCAGGGGAACTTATCACTGATACCCGACTTACCAGAGCAAAAGCCAAGGTATTGGCCTCTAATCTTCCATCTTCTTCTATTCATGATTAATTCAGCCCTTATATGGAATGTGAGGGGCATGGGGAATAAGGCTACAGTCAGAAGCCTTGCTCGGACTATCAAAGCTCATAAAATTTGTATAGCAGCTATATCTGAACCACGAATTGATTTTAGTCAAGCTAATAAAGTGGCTCGCAGTATTAACCTTCATTCTATTTTTGGAAATAATGGTGCAAATTCAAAATTATGGCTTTTCTATAACACAGATATAAGTCTCTCTGTAATTGAACAGCATCCTCAATTCATGACAGTTGCTCTAAAGGACAACAATTCTAGCTACATGTATTTTACCTCTATATATGCATCATGCAGCAAAAGTTCTCGAAGGGAAATGTTTGATGCTTTAATGGATTTCAGTCAAGAGGTTAATATTCCTTGGATTATTGGTGGTGATTTTAATTGCATAACTACTCCTGAAGAGAAGATTGGTGGCAATATGCCTTCCACTGCAGCAATGACAGAATTTCAAAGTTTTATTACAGCCACTGGGATCATAGATGCTGGGTACTCAGGATCCCCTTTTACATGGTCTAACAATCAAACTGGCACTTCCCACATACGAGCCAGACTTGATAGGGTTTTATACAATGCTCATTGTTTAAATCTCCCTTTCAATCTGTCTGTTAAGCACCTAGCCAGAGGTCCTTCAGATCATGCTCCAATGCTTATATCATTGATTCCAGCAAAAGATATTCCTGGAAGATTCATATATCAACAAATGTGGCATTCTCATTCTAATTTTCTAGAGTTTGTAAATCAACAATGGAGCAAACAAGAGCAATCCGAGCATCTCTGTCATCCCTTTGCTTACTTACAGGACAAGCTTAAGCAACTTAAGGCTGCACTGAAAAGATGGAATAAAGAGATTTTTGGAAATATACATTCAGCTAAAGACAAAGCAGAAGCTCACATAATACAGGCTCAAGAATGTTTTGATGAAAATCCCACCATATTGAACCGAGAAAATCTTCAAAAAGCCAATGCTCAGTTGAGATTAGCCCTCCATCGAGAAGAAGCTTTTTGGTTCCAAAAATCTCGGATTCATTGGATTAACCATGGAGATCGAAACACATTTTTTTTTCATCATTATACAATGATAAGGAGACAGAGAAATTACATTCACAGATTGAAAATTGATAACATTTGGGAGGAGGACCAAGCAGTTTTACTAAATGGTGCAGTGGATTATTTCCAAAAACAGTTATCATCTGAAAGTCACAGCATTGAGGATCAACTTCTAACAGTCATCCCCAACCTGATCACTGAAGAACAGAATATATCTCTATGTGCTATACCTTCTTCTGAAGAAATTAAAAGTAGTGTTTTCTCTATGTCTGAAAACAGTTCCCCTGGTCCAGATGGATTCACTGGTAGTTTTTTTACTCACTGTTGGGACATTTTTGGGGAAGATGTCAGTCATGCCATCCAAAGCTTCTTTCAAGGATGGGGCCTTCTAAAGGGAGTAACTTCCACAATTCTATGTTTGATCCCTAAGGTAAAGCAACCTACCACTTTTGGGGATTTCAGACCCATCAGTTTATGCAATTTTGTTTACAAAATTGTATCTAAAGTTATTAGTGATCTCCTAAGACATATTCTTCCTCTAATAATATCTGAACAACAAAGTGGCTTCATAAGAGGAAGAGATATCACTGACAGTTTTTTGTTAGCTAAAGAGCTCTTCATGGACATTGATAAACCAGTCCGAGGCCACAATGTCTTGATCAAACTTGACATGGCTAAAGCCTATGATCGTATAGAATGGGACTTCATTCTCACTGTTATGAGAAAGTTTGGGTTCTCTAATAGATTCACTTCCCTCATTGCTCAGCTTCTTATGAACTGTTGGTTCTCAATTGCCTTTAATGGTCAAATACATGGCTATTTCAAATCCTCTAGGGGGGTGAGGCAAGGAGATCCACTTGCTCCTGCCCTTTTTGTATTAGCAGAGGAAGTTCTCAGCAGGGGCCTTAATCACCTCTTCAATTCTGGACAATGCAAATACTACCATATTCCCCATGGTGTGATACCCATTTCTCACATTTTATATGTTGATGACTCAATTATATTCATAAATGGAGGTCTCTCTTCTATCAAATCTTTGCTTAAGTTTTTGAGAAGGTATGAACAGTCCTCTGGGCAACAGATTAATTCACATAAAAGCTCTCTCATGGCATCTAAGAGAATGCCAACTCGTGCTGTGGATCGGCTCTGTCAATTAACTGGTTTCCAACATAGAACTGGGAGTATCACATACTTGGGGATTCCTCTCTTCAAAGGTAGAATTAAAATTCACCATTTTAAATATATTTTGGACAAAGTCAACTCTAAACTTGTTGGATGGCAAAGCAAACTCCTATCACAGGCTGGAAGGATCATTCTCATTAAGTCAGTGTTATCCTCAATTCCTATATACTCAGCTAGTGCTGCAACAATACCATACACTATTCTAAAACAAGTGGAGAAAATCTGTGCCAACTTTCTATGGCAAGGGCTTGAAACTACCCACAGGAAGCATTGGGTCTCTTGGAATAAAATATGCCAACCTACATCAGAAGGTGGCTTGGGTATCCGAAGATTAGGGGATGTTCAACTGTGCTTTTATGTCAAGCAATTATGGTCTTCTTTACACAGTAATTCTTTGTGGCAAAATTCACTAGAAGCAAATACATTCAAGGCCAGCACATTTCAGATTGTAAAACCCTTTCCCTGCAGGTATCAAAGCTAAAGATTTTGACAAAGCCCGCTCTATTCTGATGTCAGGTAAACGAAAAATTGTTAATAATGGTATCAACACTAATTTCCTTAAAGATGTTTGGTACAAGGAAAAGCCACTGTCAGAACTTTCTTGCTTCCAAAATACACATATGGCTGAAGATTACTCAGTTCATGATGTCCTGTCAGACTGCCAACATCCTATATGGCAGGTTATTGATGATAACAATATGAAGTCTGATATAAGCAGATTCTCTATTCAGGATGGGGAAGATGTTTCCATATGGTCACTTACCAAGTCTGGCAAATTTAATATCAAATCCACATACAATTACATCAAGGGGCAAATCAATGGTACCTCTGCTATCAAGCTATGGCACAGATTATTTCCTCCCCGTGCAGCTTTATTTTATTGGAAAATTCTTAATCATGTTGTACCAGTGGACAGTATGATTCAATTCAGTGGAGTCTACTTTGCATCTTGCTGTAATTGTTGTTCTATCTCACATGCAGTTGAAGATATGGACCATTTATTTCTTAACAGCGAAATGGCTACACATCTATGGAATAAATTTGGTCCCATCTTTGACAACTCAATTCTAGAAATTAGAAGCATAAACAGCCGACTGCAGCATATCCTTAATAGGTCTACATTGCACAATCTACAGAACTTTGTTTCTTTGTTAGTAGCCATGCTGATCTTATGGGAAATATGGAAGAACAGATGCAAAAACAGGTTTGAAGGTACCAGAATAAATCTCTCTCGAACTACTGAACAAATTCTTGAGGATACTACCCAGATTATGCAGCAGATTTATTTCAAACATTGTGCTGGTACTACCTTCAATCAAGCTCTTCATTCTTTGGGTATCACAATAAAATACAAGATCCTCACTTGTTTTACTGTCCGATGGATTGCTCCCAAGTCTCTCTTTTCCCTTAATGTGGACGGTGCCAGTAAAGGTAATCCTGGTCCCTCAGGTGGTGGTGGCTGTTTTAGAGACTCACATGGAAAAATGCTACTGGGTTTTGCCTATTTCTATGGAAATGGATCCAATATGGTAGCAGAAGGTCGAGCCCTCCTCGACGGTCTCAGATTAGCTCGGCTACACAATATTCCTATTTCCATCATATATACACATTCTAAATATCTGATTGAACTACTCAAAGAGAGAAAGAATCCTCCTTGGTCGCTTCTTCCTTGGTGGAATAAACTTCAGGAAGCCTTCAACAATTTGCATTGTCCCATTGCCCACACTTATAGAGAGACTAATCAAGTAGCAAATGCCTTAGCAAACTATGCAGTCTCCATGGGTCACAACTCTAAATTTTTATCGGCAAGGGAGCTCCCTCTCATGGCAAGAGGCTATATCACAGTCGATGCTACTTGCATTCCCAATATTCGCACTAGACATATACAGATTTAATCTTTTCCTTCTTTGATACACTTGACAATGTACAGATATAGTCTCTTCCCTTTTCCATATGTACTCAAGGGGAATTTCCCCCAATAATTGTAAACATTCTATTAAGCAATAAAATATGCATCTAGGGATACAAAGGTGGAGTGGGAACACTCCTTTCCTCTGGAAAGGGGTACACTCTCCCTTTGTTCCTTTAGATGGTTTGCTTTAAAAAAAAAGAGGAAGGAAAATGATGCATACATTTGAAGTCACTTTAAAACAATCATCTTTAAAAGATTAATCATGCTTCTGTGACAGTCGATCATATATGTTATCAACTCCTGCCCCACATGCAGGTACGTTCTTTAAACTTTATCATTGACATCATATTTGCAGACTTCAGAAGATCAAAAGAATGCATGGATCTAAACTAATGTAGTTAACAAAAGTAAAATGTTGAATTGTGCAACCACAAAGGCAATGCACAGAAGCAGAGCGGCAGGAATTAGGCAAAAGTAAACTGATAAAATAAGCAAAATTATAGAGTGTCATCTAAATAAGAATGGAACAAGCATTTCCAAGTGAGGCTCCATCCAAAAAAATATGACACACACACACACTCAAATTTAAAAAAATAATCCCTCCATCCCACCCTCTCCTTTGGCCCCTCCCCTCCCCTCCCATCACCTTCCCACCCTCCCTTCCCCGCCCCCTTCCCTCTCTAATTTAGCTTGTTGTGTAGCAAAAAAGTATCATATATGTCATACTTCCCAAACTCCCCCAATTGTTGTGAGTTTACTTTTGATAGAGATGCATACATCAAGTGCTACCATCAAGACATGGTAAAATGCATATTGGTATCTATTCATGCATGTATATATATTAGTCAATCAGAATTTTCAAATGCATTGTTAAAAGCAAGACTGGTAAATAATGCATCTCTGTCAGAGACAATTACCTGTGGTAGCATATGAAATTTAAGTAAACTTCCTAGCATATATTTTTTCATTATTTATTATTTATCAGTTGCCAAGTTCTTCTTAGTCAGATATGGATAATTTCACATATTGGATAAAAGAGGAAATTAATGAGATTTGAAATGAAGGAGAGTTATGAGAAGGCCAATTATATAATGATGGGGGTGTGAGAAAGCAATATATACATAAAATGGCAGAGGCCAAGGACCTGTGACAAGTCCCTAACAAAACACAGAGGTGGATCGAGTAGGGTGGGAAGATGTGGAGGGGAAAAGAAGGGGTCACCGTTTACAGTGCAAAGAGACGGCTCGCATGTAGTAATGCATGTTGTTCAAGAGACAAAATGTAGTACTCAATAATTTTATGAAGGACAAGTTGCCGTGCAAACAGTGGCGGAGTTAGGGGCAACCCCCCTCCCCCCACAACCCAAGAAGAAAGTCTTCCTCCGACATTGCATACAAAAATGCGTGCCCCAGCAAGCCATAAAAGATATATAGAGAGCTTCCATATATATTATTAACATTTCTTCTGTATTCAGCGCAAATTTTTCATGGGATACTTAAAGCATGCAGTTTTTTACATTGAAAGTATTTATGAGACTTTACACTAGCTAGCTAGGTAGCCACTTAAAATCCATACACTTTATGATCATAGACTATATATATATACGATTCCTTAATCATTAAAATGGTTCTAGTGTTTTATGATGCATTAGTTTGATGTAGCTTCTAGTAAGATATTATTATTGTGGCTCCTCTAGTACTTAATAGAAATTATAAGGATAAGACTTCAACCCCATGCTAGCCTGCATACATAACAAAATGGGGTCTTAATAATTAGTTTACCTATATATGTACCTATGAGTTTACAACCGGAATTTATAAGATCGGTTCAATTTCTCTTAAATTGATGCATACCGATATGGCACTATGTTAAAGTTAGATTTAAAATAAATTCTCACATACTTGATTTTAAAAAAAATACGTTGATGCTCATTTGTATGAATTAAAACTGTGTATGTTTAATTGAGAGGGACGGAGGGGGTCTAGGACCCAAGGCCGGCCCCCTCTCTACTGTATGAATTAAAACTGTGTATGAATTAAAACTGTGTGCGTGCGTGTGTTGAGAGGGAGTGAGGAAGCGGGAGAGGGAGAGGGAGTGAGGGAGACCGAGAGTAGGAGAGGGAGAGGGAGAGTGCGATTGAGTGAGGGAGAGGGTCTGTGAGTGCGTGTGTGTGATGGTGTTACAAAGAGAGGGAGGGGGACAGGATCGAGAGAGGGGGAGGGAGATAGGAAGAGGGAGGGGGAGGGGGTCGAGCTCCCCCGGTCGGCGCCCCCTCTGCGTGTGTTACAGAGAGGGAGTTAGGGAGCGGGAGAGGGAATGAGGGAGACTAAGAGAGGGAGAGGGAGAGTGTTGCAGAGAGAGGGAGAGGGAGGAGGGAGACCGAGAGTGGGAGAGGGAGAGCGCGGTTGAGTGAGGGAGAGGGTCTGTGAATGCATGTGTGTGATGGTGTTACAAAGAGAGGGAGGGGGATAGGATCAGGAGAGGGGGAGGGAGATAGAGAGAGGGAGGGGAGGGGGTCGAGCTCCCCCAGCCGGCGCCCCCTCTGCGTGGGTTACAGAGAGGGAGTGAGGGAGCGGGAGAGGGAATGAGGGAGACAAAGAGAGGGAGAGGGAGGGGGCTTACCGGAGCCGGAGAGGACGGTGATCAACTGAGGATGGCAACGGCGAGGATGGCGGGAGGATGGCGGGAGCTCCGACGGCGACGGCTCCGGCGGCGATGGCTCCGGCTCCCTCTCTCCCCATTCTTTTCTCCTTCCGTTCCGATCGTTTGATCCTTCTCCTCTCCTCTCCGGCTGCAGACAACGAGCGCAAGGGGGGTCCGATCGACGACGACAGTGGGCTAGGCGGGGCGTGGGCGTGAGGCGGAGGCGGTTCGTGCGTGCATGTGGGATCATAGTTCCATGCGTTAGTTTGAGTTTCGACGGGATTCGGCGTGGATCGACTCCCATTTGAGGTTTGGAAGCTACAACGAGGTAGGGGGATGAATCTCTAACTCCCCTCTCGCGTTTCCCTTCGATTCGGTAGTGATTTGTGCGAGAGAGAGAGGGGTTTAATGTATTTTTGGGAAAACTTCATGTTTTGGGTCATGAACACGGATCGATCTCTTTTCCTCATGATTTATAGCCTAGATCGAGGTTTATGGATGACATTCTCGTTGGAGATGGACTTCCCGTGTTTTTCGGGGGTTCCCACTCGTAATGGGGGGGAGACGGGCTTGGGAATGACCTTCCGGATGTGTTCTGGGAGATACCCTGCTCAAGAGCCAGCCAAGACGGCTGCCACCTCTGCCCAATTGGGCGTCCAGAGGTCTAGCTACCTAAAAGGGCTGGGCGGCTGTTGGCACTCAAAATATGATTAACGGCGGTCAAGCCTCAAAGACGAATGACACGGCCCACCGAAGCACGGAAGCTGATGAATGTCAACATATTGAAGCCCTCTCAAGCTGCCAGAGCCTCAGGTCACCCTGCATGAACAGCAGGGACTTCACCCCAGGAGAATCGAGATGAATTCACAAACAACCGGTAGTGCGACCAAGCCTGCCCAATGAGCCGGCATCGACTCTGTCATGCCGCATACACTACACCCGTTGTCCGACCAAGGACGACGGTCTACCTGGTGGCCCGCCACCTTATGAAAGACTCCCCTGGGGTGAAAGAATGCCCGTAGCTCTTCAGAATGGCGGACCGAGGGCTCTGTCGGTAGAAGACCCCCATTACCCGGCACGGGTACGGCTTCTCACCAAGTTGGGTCCGTTAGTGTCCGAATGATCGCCTGGCCTGGGTGGAACTATCCCGGGTATTACTCCACCCTCCGAGAAGCTTTGAACACAAGCCAGGCCGAGCTAGCAGCACGAATCATAGTGCCGAAAGCCGTGTCAGCAGAAAGCCTGTGTGTTCAAACAAAAGATACTCGAGGTTCCGAGAAGGGCCATACGTCGTCTCGAGGGCTTTGTCAAGGCTTCCCGTGAGTATTTTGAAGAACTGCGGCGAGATGAATAGTCACGGTGACTCCCGGGACCATCCCTGGACTCATTGGCTAACCTGCGTCAAGCGGAAGAAGTTAATACGGCGCCCCCTTCACCGGCGCGCCCCCTTACCCGGCGTCCTCAATTCCGGTGCGCCCAAAAGCTTGGAGGACCCCTTATCCGGCGCCCTCCCATTCCGGTGCGTGAAAGGTCATGAAGGGCCCCTTATCCAGCACACCATTCTTCACGCCGGATTAAGCTTTTAACATGTTCCTATATATATGGCTACTTGGTTCGATGAAGAAAAGGGAAGCAAAAAAAAAAGAATATCGAGTTAAGAGGAAGATCACTGGCGATTGCTCGAGAGGGGGGAGAGAGCCAGAGAGCCAATCAAACTCGAGGGAGAGAGGGTTTCCTTGGGGGAGAAGCAGGGTTCTCACTGAGCATCCCTCACCGTCGTCTTCCTTTGCTCTGACTGACGTCCTCCGGAGCTGGAGAAGAAGAGTGAGGGTCTGATATTTTGTTCGAAGAACAGGTGGGTCGCGTTGTTTTCCCCCATTATCTCTCTGACTCCTCCCCTCTGATCTAATGTAAGCGAGAAGGGGGGATGGCGATGATATGAGCCAATCTCCCCCCCCCTCCTCGTCATCTATTTGGTTTGTTCTTCCTCAGTAAATCTCTCTGCAACTAGTCAACGGTGACCGTGCAATGATGCCGGCGCCGGATTTGTAATATATGTGTTAGCCCCCCTGTTCACAGGGTGATGATATATATATGTATGTGATGGTTGATTGAATGCTCGATGCTATGTCTCCTCCTTCCATTTCTATCTCAGTCGGTGCATCTGTCTGTTTTCCCCCTTGCACGTGGTTTCCGAATCTGGTTTCTCCGACTCCGAATATGCCCTGGGATACCACGGGCTACAGAGATGACCCCTCCCCGGGTCCTTCACGTCGACGCAGTGGCTGTGTCCTACTCGATGGTTTCTGCATACTTCGTGGATAGAGGCATGCCTGTGCATGTATCTCTTCCCGCTCTGTTTCAGGGTCCGATCTCCATTCTCTTTTCTCTTTGCATTGTTCCATTGCTCAGAGAAGGTGGGGGTCACCTCCAGAACACCAAGGCTCGTCCTGTGACTGTTGCATGCCAGTTACTCGAGCATATGTGTATGTAGCTAAATCATCCTATCTATATACTAGCTACCCCTCTCTGTGATTACTAATCACCTCTTCCTCCGTGAGTGTTAATTCCTTTAACCCTCGAATGTCAATGCTCCAACCCATGCTCGGTAATCTATCAACTCACCGGCTGTCGTATGGTGTTACACATTCCTGTTTTCATCCCGCCTGCATTCAGGGTCTGTGAGCTTGCTTGATAGCAATGCTCCAGTAAATCGGGGAGGGGAAACATTCTCGATGTCGCATTACAAACACCACTTGGTCGATAGGAGCTCATCTGTCAGCGATGAGTGCCCCCACATGCCACCGGGTGAATAGCAATAGGGTTAACCCCGATAGATTGAAAACCCACAGTCCTTAGGGACTCTGTGGTGACTAAGGGATGCGTGCCCCTCGTAGGCTAGTCCTCGGGGCCTCCCTCCCTAACAGTCGTCCCTCTCTCGGATACGGTGCAGACTACAGGTTGCTCACCCTTCATAGGCTAGCCCTCGGGGTTGTCGCTTCCTTCATTAGCTACCTTATCCGCCTGTTTCAACCCACAGAGCCATGGTACCCCTTGTAGGCCAGCCCTCGGGGTTTCCTATCCAATTGGGATTTGCTGGCCGCCGTCGTGCTGTCCGGCTAGTTAGGGGCTTACTCCATACGTGAGTATGACCCCGTTTCTCCCCTGTAATCCTTCAAGGACGGGGGAGATGCTGCCTAATTTTCGGCAGAACTTCTTAATTAGTAAGATGACCTTCATGAATTGGCTTCAATAAAACACATGTTCTCAAGTAATAAACTCTGGTGCTCGAGTATGAACCTCGCACTAGCTCACAACTTCGCTCCTGGAGAGCCATGGACTCTAATTAAACAGACAATCAACCCAATTAACTTCAAAACCCTCAACAACATCTTAATAAACCAAAACAGTTTCAAAATTCTCCAAAAATTAGCTAAAATGGCGCGGTCCTAATATGGCGTGCCCTAATACGGCGCGGTACCCCCCCGCGCCGGATTAACATTAGACTCATAACTCTCTGGTTTTAATCGACTCGTTCCCGACGTGCCCCAAGGTTACCACGCCGGTTTAATGATTGTCATGGCCGCGCCGGATTAAGCTCCTTTACCTACGATTGGCCGTGCAGGGGAAACCTATCCCTACGCATGGTTGCGCCGATTTTGAATTATTGCATGATTTTAATCACTCACTCACCTTCGGAGCGATCTTCGCCTCCCACGGCCGAGATTAATAAACCCCAATCAGTAATAAACTAAATAAGAAAAGGGTTGTTCAAGTCCGAACTATCTTATTACCATGCTTCTACTGTTATATCTGTTAGCATCATGCTGTCGTTATCATGCTTATGTTACGATTCCCGCCTCCTTTGGCGGAAGTTAATAAATCTGATTGATCATCGTTTATCTTCATAACTCTACTGCCATGCTTGTCATAATCATGAGCATCATGCATGCATGCTTGCATATACCCTCGGGTATATCAAATGGCACTGACGGAAGTCCGGGTTACGCCCGACCGGAAGTCTTTGCTATGCGCGATGGGGGTCTTCGGGCCTACGTCCTCCGCCACGTACCAAGGGTCTCCAACGCAATGAACCATGCCTCTCTTGCATGATAGATAAAAGCATCTCATGTGACCTCGTCACGTTCATGCTCCTACATCTTGTTTCGGCCTTGAACGGCCCGCTATCTCGGCAATTAATCAAAGATTTTCTCCCTCATGGGGATGTAATTAACGTCATAGCCTTTATGGTATGGTGGATTGCTGGTCCCGACCCGAATCTCACTCTCGCCCTACAAGGGTCAGAATGAGCGCACAATAAACTCGTCACTCATGTGACTGGCACGCCTGCGCGATCAACTAATCAGTTGGTTATTTATTAATTAACTGGTTGATTGACCCGACCAAAATAATAATAAAACCCAACCAACAAGTCTGGCATGCCCGGTGGGACCAGTGTCACCTTTCATCTCTTTGATGAGATATGCGGGCCCCAAGGCCCTCCCAAAGACTGCTGATCGTTTGTTTGTCTTATATAATAGGCATACAATGGCATCATCGAGACTTGCTGCTATTACCTTCGGCCCCGCGATCGTCGCCAGCCACGCTGAGCACGGGTACCTGGCGGTGCCCACTATCTTGGGATCATTCCCTACTGCCGTAGGCTTCCCCAACTTCTTGGGGTTGGCCTTTGTTGACTTACTTCAAGTGGAGACCTCGGAGCCTGCCGAGGAGACTGCAAAGAAGGTCGAGGCCTTGAAGGCTCGATGCTCTGCGGGCTCGACCAAGAGTCCAGTTCCGGTCGCCAACTGCCTGGTGCACCATGTCACCCATGGGGCCCGCCCCATTCCTGCCAAGAATGCAGGAGGACGCCAACGCAGAGGCTTCCGACGGAACACTGCTCCTGTTACCGGATGTCTCTCTATATCTGGCAAGTCCATGCTAATTGGTGGAGTTTGCGTCTTCCTAGACGGACGCGATGCCCAGGTGGTCCCAGATCGGGTCGTTCCCACCATACCAGTTCACAACTCCTATCAAGCCCTCTCTGGAAGGAGAGTTGAGAAAGAAGAAGCCGGCCACCATGGCCGTGAGAAGCTGGCCCCTAGGCTGAAGAAATTCAAGCAGGTTTGGGTCCCTAAAAAGACTCAGCCCGCCTACCAGGTCACACCAACCCATCACCGCCCTGTATGTGACAGAATGAGAATGAAGAAGGAAAGGGGCCCGACCCCAAGGAATGAAGAGACGGTTGTGGACTTTCCACGCCGTGAAGGCTTCAGGGCCTGTGCTCGACAAGCCAACATCCCTACAGTGGGAAGAAGATTCTAGCAACTTGCTGGACGAGCCCGGCTTGCTTATACCCCTCCCGTGGGCAGTCGATAATTACCCCCAGTCCTACATCATGGACTGAGGCAAGAAGAAATGACCAGCATGGTCAGGAATTACTTCAGGGGGCTAGGCAACCCCTCGCTGGGCCAACAACGGCTACTGCAAGCAGCCGTGGCTGAAGAAGACTACTACCCACCAACGGCAGTTGAAGGAGAAGAAGAAAGAGGAATGACGTCGTCAGTCAACGACAATGGTTACGAAGATGACTTTGATGCTGAAGCCGATGATACCGCCCCTCGACGGGAAGAAGGAAAGAGAATCTATGTATTTGAAAGATTAGCCTTCCTGGAGCGTGTAAGAAGGGGGGTTCATAGACAAAGGAGAAGAATGCAGATCTTCACCTATAACATGGCTAGCATACCTGGCCAATATGGAAGGCTTCCAGAAGATCCTTGCGAGCTGGCTCGATTGGCCGATAGGCCAGGGTCGAACACTCGAAGGGTAGAAGCTGCAAGAGAACTGTTGGCAGCAGCTAGAGGGGAGCAAACCCTAGCCCACGTCCAACAAAGTGATGGATCTGCTGTCCTGACCACCAATGTGGTGATAGCAAGAGAAGAAGAAGATGTCATGCTCGAAATTTTGCCTGAGGGTGCCTCCAGTGAGACAACGGAAGCTATTCCCAGCACTGCGGCTATGGATCCGGCAGTACTAGTGATACTACAAAGGTATCGCCAGGAGATAGAGATGCTGAAGAAGCAACTGATGGAGAAGATAGAGCAGTCTTCAGCCTCCAAGCAGCCTTAAATGCAAGGCGAATCATCACGGGGGGGCCGTCAATTGGAGTGACCCCTCACCACATTATGCCGTACCTCAGCCGGTAGAACCAAGCCTGGCGACGACTCAGCAACGCCCACCACAGCTGCAGATGCTGCCGGTGCTACCACAGGTGCACCAGACACCTCCTTTAATGCGTCCTCCTCCGCAGGCGACCACCCTGGTCACCCCCTACCTGCAGCCGGCACATTTCTACCCAGAACCGGTTGATCGAACCGTCATGAGCAAAATGATGGTGGAGAGAATGATCGAGCTGAAGCTCCCTGAAAGAAGTGAAGGCGACTACATCGCATTTGATGCATATAGGGTTCCATACCTGCCGCATCATGCTGCCAAGTGGCTCCCTCCCGGGATTAGCAAGCCGCCCAAATTTGACAAATTCAACGGGAAGGGATCCCTGAAAGAACATGTCACCTACTACATGACCGTCATGGGTGATCTGGCCACCGACGAGTCATACTTGCTGAAATTTTTTGGGTCCTCGCTGACGGGGCTCGCTTTTGAATGGTACTCCAGCCTCCCGGCCGGGTCGATCAGCGACTGGTCGGACATGCAGAGAAAGTTCAGAGAAAGGTTCCATGTTACAGAGAGGGAGGTCACAGTGGCCGAACTCTACTCAACAAGACAGAGGGCAGATGAAACCGCCCTTGATTATATCAAGAGGTGGAGGAACTTTGGAATGAGATGCAAGCGGCCCCCGCATCAGGAGGACGCTGTAAAAATATGAAAGTAGAACCTCAGAAGAGAGGTCCTAGAAAAGATGATAGGAATGGAGATCCGGTCGTTCGACCGATTGAACAACATTGTAGCCGAGGTTGAGGCTTTCCTGTCCAGACCTGCCCCTGCATCAACCGCTGCTGCTACACAAAAAGGCAAGGCAGTAGAACGGCGCCAGGCGCCTAAAGAAGCAAATGCCCTTGACATTAAAGCATTTGAACAACAGAAGGACAAGGGAAAGAAGGCGGATGCCCCACAACCTACTAAAGCCGGAGATGGCAAAGAAGGTCCCTCACTACGGGATAAACTGAAGAAGGCCTATTCTTTTCCAAAGGATAAAACCAAAATTCTATTTGATTGGGTAACCCAATATGATAAGGTCACCTTGCCTGAGCCAAAGAGGCCGGAGGACCTGAAGAGAAAAGACAGTCCAAGATTCTGCCCCTATCACCAGATGCTGGGGCACTGTTGACACCTAAAATATAACAGAGAATGGAAATGAGACATAATGGAAGATTGAGTGAGAGATGAAGATCCCGGAGATTCCTACAAAACCAGGATTACGGAAGATTCGTCATTAAAGCTACCACCCGGCTGAGGTCCTCCCCGGCCAAGCTGATGTCCAGTGTTGTCATCCCCCAGATGGCAATACTGATAAGAATCGCAGTCTATCGACTGATGAAAACTCCAGAGGTATTCTGATAAGATTATGTCAACCCATCAACTAAAAAGACCTTCACCCGTTCTGGCGGATTTGAAGGACTGACAAATGAAAAGATAGATTAGGCGTCCCTGAAGCCTAGTGATAAAAAGAAGTAGAGCAATAAGAAAAGGAGTCGGGGGCCTAAATGGGCCATGGCGTCGAAAGCCCTTCACCACGGCCCAAGACTGGCGCCGAGAAGCCTTTGCGCCGGGAGCCTTCGCAAGATGCGCGCCGGGAACCTGATATGTGCACACCGAGAGACCCATACGGAGGGAGGAGAGCACTCTGCTTATAAAAACCCCCCTTCCTCTCGAGAGAAAAAAGAGGAGAAGAAGAAACCTCATCCAGAAAACAGATGAAAAAAAAAGAGAAAGAAAAGGGAGCGAGTGAAGAAGCTACTGCGAAGCTCGAGAGAAGGAGAAGGTGGGGTGCTCGGGGAGGGAGAGGAGTCAATGCTCCGCCCTCCCCCATCCTCCTGCTATTCCGAACGGGTTTTCTTTTCTTCTCTCATATATTCTTTCTACCCTTGTATATGGGATTTCTTCTACTCGAAGGATGTTCAAAGTCCCCTTTCGACTATCGTCCGAGTTATCTCGCTGTAGCCAATGAAGTATGAATAATAAAGATGGTGGAATGAGTAGAAGCTCGAGTTTCTTTCTCTCACCCCTCTCTGATGATCGTGGTAGCTATCATTTCGGTTGCGGATTTTGATCGATGAGTCCATGATTTCAGGTGTCTGTCGGTAGTCCTGGCGGCTGATAGGCACTCCCTGCTGCTTGCCTCTCTCGCAGCCCCGGGGGAGTTGGTACAGAGCCCCGATCCTCACCTCTATGGATCCCTGGGCTTTGTCCTCTCTATCTCTCTCTCTCAGGGCATCTGTCGTCCCCTGCATACATTGATTGCTCGAATGCTTAGGACTCTGATAATCCCTTGTGTTTATACGCATGCATGTTTAAGATGGGACGGAGCCAACAAAGCCCCAATCCTCACTGTGGATTTTTGGGCCTTGTTTCTCCCCTCTCTCCTTCAATGTCATCGATGATTTAAACGTCGCGGAGTCCGTGATTTTCTTCTCAAATTTCTCAAGCCACTAGGGCCATTGCAGGGATCAGAGGTTGTCATCTCTCGATCTCCTGGATGGTCGGCAATACTGATGGCGTGAAGCCTGTTCCTGAGAGCTCGAAGGCCCGGTGACTCTGATCCCTCGAACCCCTTTCATCTGTGACCCCCTGCTGTCAACCTGGTAGGCCCCTGGCTCTTTCCTCACTTGCCTCCTGAATCCATTCCCCAGCCACTGTCTGAATCCTGAGAAAAATCCCTAGAACAGAGCACCGTAAAACCCCATAAGTCCTCACGGCGCTCAAGCCCAGCACCTTCTCGGCGCCAAACTCTCTCGACGCCGTGAATAGTTCCCGGCGCGGCCCTCAGCGCGTTGGGAACTCTCGCGCCGAGATCCTCATCTTCCCCCCTTCAGCACATGCCGAGAGCCCCCTTCGTGGCGCGCCGGGAACTCCCTTCAGCCCGCGCCGAGAAGCCATGCCATATTTCTGAACCCTCACGCCGAGAACCTCTTTCTTCTTGGTCTGAACCTTGATCCCCATGTTGTACCCACCCGAGGAATATACAGAGAGCATTTGGCATCCCTCAGGAAATAAATCAATGGGGAGGACCTCCCCTACATTGTTCTGTTCCGATCCGAATTTCTTTATAACCTTATGGACCTAAAGGGCTATGACACTACATGTGCTCCGACGGGTTCTGAAGGAACATCAATCGATGCTATGGATGTGGGCGATGGCCCCGGGCCTGGTGCACCCTTCTTTTCCGGCTTTCATCCCGGCATCCCGTGGATGATGGCTTATCTCCTCTTGGCATAATCCAGGATAAAGGGGATATGCTACCAAAATTCATTGACATCACCTTGAGTGATCATGGTATTCTCTCCTAACCCCGCTGGCCCACGGAGTTCTGCCCTTGCATGTTCTCTGATGGTCTTCCAAAGGGGGATATCAATAAGACATCGCGCCTGCACAGGGTGGGTCATGTCGCACCGGTCCTTATCCGGATTCCGGGTTAGATATACCCGATCTTTTACGGATCCCATCCTGCCGCTGCATGGGTGGTTTCCTATCCCCATCTGGCATAGTCCAAGGTAATGGGGACATGCCGCCGGATTTGCTCCGCATTTGATGTATCCTCGCTTCACTCAGGCCATTTAACGCCCTGCTGATGAACCAACCCTCTCTCTCGTTTGAGTCTTATTTTTGCCGCTACCTTCCTCCTATTTTTGGCGTTTAATCAAGGATTGTCCTTCTTAGGAAGGGCGTAATTAACGTCATAGCCTTTATGGTATGACGGACTTCGGGTCCCGACTCGGACTTCACAATCGACTGATTAAAAGTCAGATCGAGCGCATAATACAATTGTCACCCCGGTGACTGGCCCGCCAATAAATCAATAAATAACAAATCCATATAAAAAAAACTAAAAAGCACGTTCCACAAGTCTGGCACGCCCGGTGGGACACAGTCTCCCTTCATCTCTACGCCAAAAATAGGAGGCCCAGCGGGCCCCCCTCAAATTTCTGATTCTGTGCGCTTTCCTTATTTTCAGAAAGCTACAATGACTACTAGAATCATGTCCGTATGCTTCGACCAACAACCGATCGATGTGCATGTCCGAGAGGGTTACCTGGCGGTACCGCTGTCATTCGGGTCGATGCCCCCTGCTGTCGGGCTGCCCAACTGCCTGGGCCTCGTCTTCACCGACCTTCTGCAGGTCGACAACAACGAGCAAGGCACTGCTGCAAGTGCCCCGATGAAGACTGCTGATAACAAGGGTAGCTTACCAGAGAGGACGACGTCGACAGCCATCGCCTGCTATGTTCATCATGTTCAAAGGAGGGACACGATCCTCGCTGCTGCCCAAATGAAGAAAAGAACTAACCGGAGGAGCCGGTATGCTGCTGCCGACCGTCGTCTTTCAAATTCTGGGAAGACGATGATGATGGGTGACGTTAGGGTGAACCTCAACGGTCGCCCTAGAGAAGTCCGGCCAGACAGGATTGTCCCGACCGTCCAGATCGACAACAAGTTCCAAGTTCTGGCCACCAGGAGGGCCAACTGGGAAACTGATGAGAGGAAGCCACTGGCGCCTAAGCCAGCAAGATATAAACAGGTCTGGCGACCAAAGAAGATTCAGAGCTGGGCCCCAACTCGAGATGAGGGGAAAGCTACCGAGGATGCTGTTGCCAGCTTCAGGGCAGGAAGCAGAAGAAGAGAAGGAAAAGACATAAGAGATGATGCTGCTGTTTACCCCAGGGCTTGGGGTAAGAAAGATGAGAAAGAAAATGAAGAAAGAAATCTGACCACTGTTCGCCCCAGGATGAGGGGCAGAAAATATGAGCAAAAGCAAGACCTATCGGTCCCCCATCCCAGGGCTGGGGGCAGAAGATGGCAAATGAAGAACTATGATGCTGCTGCCAACTGCTGCCAGGATGGCGACAGAAGATTTGAGAAAGAGGAAAGAATGAGAACAAGCGAACCAGTCGCTGCTGCCATTCCAAGAAGACCAAGAGCCTGTGCCAGACAGGCTGATATATTTAGATATTCCAAAGCCGAGCATCTGAATGCTCAGGTGGCAAGACTGGCTCATCAGCAAAGAGGCCAGGAAAGACTGATGCTCCAACCAGAGCCACAAAGGCACAACCCAGAGGAGATGAAACAAGTAGTCCAAGACTACTTCCACTACCCGGGGAACTCTGCCCTCGGTCAGCAAAGATTATCCCGTGCCCTGGGCACCGTGGATGAAGAAGAGGAAGAAACCCTTCAAGAAGTGATGCTCGGAGTCTCCTCCTCCGATTCCAATGATTATGGGGAAGGCCGCAGGGCCAGATATGGGAAAGAAGACCTGTGTGGGGAAGAACCTGAAGAAAGAATATCGGTCTTTGACCGACTCAAATACCCCGACCAGGCAAAAAGAAAAGTCTACAGGCAGAAGGGAAAGATGCAGATCTTCACCTGTAACATGGCTGGACTTGTCAGGGGGCAAGACATGCTACCAACTCAACCGGACGAGCTACTCAGGCTGGCAACCAGACCCGGGCCTGTCACAAGAAGAGGCCAAGCGGCGAAAGATAAGATGAAAACTTATGATGAAACCCGCAAGATCACCACCATGACAGTTAATGTGGTGACAGCGGAAGAGGAAGATAATCCCTTCATTGATGATGCTGAAGGGACTTCAGAAGATCTACAGATCCCGTCAACCCTGGATCCCATGATCCAGATGATGTTTAGAAGATATCAACAAGAGATCAATGCTCTCAGAAGACAGTTAAATGAGAGGCCTGAAGCTACACTGGTCTCCAAGCAAGCCGAGCCTGTGGGGCAGACTGCCAGTTCAACAGAAATGGCTATTCCAGCTAATCCTCTCCCGGTTGATAAGGGCAAAGCACCAAGCCAACCCGTTCTGCAGTAAACGGTAGCTCAGCCCTATGTATCTCAGACGCAGCCTGCCGCGCCAGCCTTGCGCGCAACTGTGACGACAACTCCTTACGGTCAGCAACAAGCTCACTTCTTCCCGGAAAACATAGATCCGGCCATAGCCCACGAGCTGATGATTGAAAGAATTGTGGAGATGAAGCTGTCTGAGAAGACTGGTGATGATGTTAGTACCTATGATGTGTACAAGGTGCCATATCCTCCCCAATATGCTGCTAAGAGACTACCTCCAGGCGTCAGTAAGCCGCCTAAGTTCGAAAAATTTAATGGCCAGGGCTCCCCCAGAGAGCACATAGCTTACTACACCACAATCATGGGTGACTTGGCAGCTGATGAAGCTTATCTGCTTAAGTTCTTCGGCTCATCCCTCACCGGGATAGCCCTTGAATGGTATTCAAGCCTGCCGGCTGGGTCAGTGACCGATTGGCCTGATATGCAAAGAAAGTTTCGCGACAGATTTCACGTCACGGAAAGAGAAATTACAATAGCCGAACTATATGCAACCAGGCAAAAGCAAGATGAAACAGCACTAGACTACATCAAAAGGTGGAGGAACTTAGATATGAGATGCAGAAGACCTCCTCATCAAGAAGATGCAGTGCAAATATGTAAGCAGAGCCTCAGGAGAGAGGTACTGGAAAAGATGATTGGTGCAGATGTCAGAACATTTGACCGATTGAACAATATAGTAGTGGAGGTCAAGACGTTCCTGTCTAAGCGTCCGATCGCCAATGCTCCAACTGTGCTGAAAGGGAAATCTAATGATCGACGACCAACGCACTCTGAGGCCAACACCGTCGATTTCAGAACCTTCGAGCAACAGAAAGGGAATAAGGGGGCAGATGAAGCTCCCCCACCAGCAGACACAGTAGAAAGAAAAGATAAGGTCTCTCTGAGAAACAAAATGAGAAAGCCGTACTCTTTCCCGAAAGATAAGACAGCCGCACTATTCAACTGGGCATACAAGTTCAACAAGGTGACATTGCCTGAACCAAAGAGACCCGATGACGCGGCAAAGAAAGGTGATCCACCGTTCTGTCCATATCACCGTGCGCTGGGGCACGCGATTGAAGATTGCTACGTCTTCAAAGATATTATGGAAGGCATGGTCAAAAAGGGCGAGCTACAGCTGGGAGATTACCAGGTAGAGCCACCTCGTCCACATGAGCCTCCGGCATTAAAAATGGCCGCCAATATGATTTCAATCTACCAGCAGCTGCCTAAGGAGGCCGTTTAAGAATGTACCAGGCATACTTATGAAGCTTGCTTCCTCACCCCATGAAGGATCAGGAAGGATGGCAGATGAAACCCATAAAGAACAGAAAGAAGACTCCCGCAGCCAAAACCAATGGAGCGATTATCCGCGGTGTCACACCAAGGCCCGAACCACCTCCAGTAAAGCCAGTATGGCACACAGCTGAGACAGGACCAGTCATCCGGATCCCCACTCATAACTGAAGAAGACAAGTCCCCCTACCTGCACATAAGGAAGTAAGTCCTGCAGCCAGGCGTTTATAGCAGTATATTGATGGGCTCGATGAATATGAGCAGAAAAAGCCCGGGCACCTACTGGTGAAAGACTGTATACTCTAGGAACAGCTCGAAGAATTGAAAATTAAAGAGCAGTCAGAGGCAGAACAAGAAAAGGCTGAGACTGAACCCTTCTAGGGGCAGGGGCCAATGAAGCCAAATTCCCAAAAAAAGAAGAGACGGCCCAAGTCCAAGAAGGGAAAGAGGGTCGTGACAGTACAATGCAACACCCTGTCAGCACTCTTTACCTCGCCCGGGGAGGACGATGAGGATGAAACATCAAATGCCCCGCTAGAAGCCAACGATGCCGAGGCCTCAACCTCGGCACATGCAACACGCTCCGGAAGAAGGTGGGGGCGCCCACCACCAGCTAATCATAACATTATGTTCAGAGGGGAACAGCCCTACCAGATTCCCGAACTGGAGGTACGAGGTGTCCAGGTTCCTCCCCCTACCGGCTTGTACCAAGAGAAGAAGAAAGGAGGTCAAACTCCAACATTTCTGGAATTTCTGTCTAGTCTAGAAGATGGGCAATCGATACAGGCTGGGCCAGATAAAGGCAAGGGACCTCAGCAATCGGCGTCTGTAGCCTACGAGCAGAATGAGAAAGAAGGGGATAACCCTTTGACGGCACCAGGGGCCGTTGCTATAGAAGAAGCCCCCCAAGAAATCAGTCCCGGGGATGAAACCAGCACTGGGCAGCAGAGGCCACGGGCACCACATGAACCTCCAAAACCCCGATGGGCGGAAGAAATGAGACTGTCTAATGTCAGGGTGGGCAGTCGGATCATGAAAATGCTAAAGAAGCTCCCTACCAGATTCTCCATCTGGGAGATTCTCTCTCTGAGTGAAAAGGCTCGCCAGGCAATTGTTGATGCCTTGCAGTCGCCGGCACAATATGAAGCACTCTTGATAGAAGTGAATTCTGGGCCGTCGGTTACATTCACAGAAGATGACATGCTGATTCCGAATTCCGGCCATAACAGACCGCTGTATATGAGGGGCTCCCTGAACTGTCAGCCACTGAACAGGATACTGATAGATCCCGGGGCTGCCGTGAACATTCTCCCATACCGCATCTACCAAAAATATTACTTTGATCTGTAGCTTACCAAGGTCAGAGACATGAAAATTGCGGGATTCAACCAGAAATGTCAGACGCCCCTTGGGGTGGCTGATTTTAACCTCACATTGGGGGATCTCACTACCGTGGTACGATTCTATGTAATCGACTCCAACACCACATATAAGGCCCTGCTGGGGAGACCGTGGCTGCATGAATATCAGATAGTGCCGTCCATGCTACATCAATGCATTAAATACTATCATGAAGGAAAAGAAGAGAGGGTGTTTGCGGATCTGCATCCTTTCGAAGTATTCGAGTGCCATATGCTCGATGCATCCTACTACACGGAGGTGTCGTAAAAGGATGAAGAGAAAGAGGCTGTGGTCAGCCAGAAAAAGCCGGCGACAAAGGCAAGAAATTGGTCTCCACCGCCACCAAAGGGCTATATTAAAAAGCATGAGGTATCGCACATCTCTTATGCCGGTGACTTTGCTCGGATCACTCCTCCTAGCATTCACCCGGATGAGATCAATGAAGAAATGAAAGAAAAGTACACACAAGTGGAGGTGCCGCAGGGTTTATTCAAACCCATCGTCAACCTTGAATACCAGACGGTGCTACCACTAAAGACTATGGAAGTCCCTCGCTTCTGCGAACCTCCTACTATATTCTACACTGGGGAATCAGTTGAGGAAGATGATCAAGACTGCATAGTCCCTGAAGAGGCTGCAAACCAGATGGTGCCAATTACAGGCTTAGATTATACTACCCGACGGGTTTCGCAGATGTTCTCTAAGATGCAGATGCCATCACTACAACCTGCTGCCCAAAAGAAGGCATTCCAGGAGCTATGGGATCTGCCTCGGGATAATAGAGAACTGAGGAAGATCACTCAGCACCCAGGATTGGGTTATACCCTTCAAAAATACTATGAAGCTGAGGTGGATGTCATATCTGTCTCCTACCAGCATGAAGACCCTCTCAAGGTGAGATATGACAAGTACCCCTCGGAAGATGAAGAAATCATTTATCAATCCATAATGAACAATGAAGCCCCAGACAGTCAGCCGGATACGAGGACGTCTGATGAAGCAAAGAAAGATTGGTGCTGGGAAGACCAACCTTGCAAAAAAGATCTGTTCCATACTGAAGCAAAGTTCGACACGGGAATCCCGGATGAGGATCAAGCAGCCAAAGAGCTGAGGGAATGCCTGGAGTTTGAGCGCATCCTAGAAGAAGTCCGGGCTCTACAGAATGATGATCTCTCAAGGGAGTCTGCATCAGAAGAGCCTCTAAGGGCGGAAGACTCCGTCTTCGAGTTTCCTGCTGATCCAGTTACGTCCTCGGGGCGTACTGAATAGAATACAGCAATATTGGCCGTATATGATGAGCCAGCAACCGCTGATGACTAGTATGATGAAACAGAAAATCATGAAACTGAAGAAGATTATATCCCGGGAGGCTTCATTGACTTGCAAGAAGCCCCGCCCGAGGTCGAAGATGGAGGTCAGGCCACCGTCGATGAGCTTGTAGAAATAAATCTGGGAACCGCAGATGAGCCAAGGCCGACATTCCTCAGTGCACTGCTGGAGCCAGCTACCAGGGAACAGTATATACAGTTTTTACAGGAATTCCGAGACTGCTTTGCATGGACATATGATGAAATGCCGGGACTGAGTTCTGATGTGGCACAGCACCGATTGGCAATAAACCCAGAGGCTAGCCCTGTAAAGCAGCCTTCCAGAAGAATGCGCCCTGAATTAATAAATCAGATTAACAAAGAGGTTGACAAGCTAATTGATGTAGGCTTTGTTGAAGAAAATCAATACACTACATGGCTAGCCAATATAGTGCCCGTAAAGAAGAAGAATGGGCAGATCAGAATATGTGTTGATTTCCGGGACCTTAATAAGGCTTGCCCGAAAGATGACTTCCCAGTACCAATCACTGAAGTGATGATCGATGCGACTACTAGTCATGAGGCCCTATCATTTATGGATGGGTCATCCGGATACAACCAAATCTGGATTGCTAAGGAAGACAGAGTGCACACTGCATTCCGTACCCCGAAGGGAATATTCCACTACAAAAGGATGCCGTTTGGCCTCAAGAATGCCGGCGCTACCTACTAAAGAGCTATGACCAGGATCTTTGATGATTTGCTCTTCAAGAAAGTAGAGTGCTACATTGATGATTTGGTAGTAAAAACTAAAAGAAGAGAAGACCATTTGCAAGACCTGAGGGTAGTATTCCAGAGGCTGCGCAAATATGAACTCAAGATGAATCCCATGAAGTGCACCTTCGGCGTGTCCAGTGGAAAATTCCTCGGGTTTATTGTCCGTCATAGGGGCATTGAAATTTACCCATCCAAGATTAAGGCTATCCAGGAGCTCCCTCCGCCAAGGAATCTGTCCGAGCTGAGATCTCTGCAAGGGCGTCTGGCCTATATCCGACGATTTATATCAAATCTATCAGGAAGATGCCACCCCTTTCACAAGCTCGTGATGAAAGATGTGCCGTTCCTCTGGGACGATGACTGTCAGGAAGCCTTTGAGAAGCTGAAAGAATACCTCAAGACCCCTCCGGTGCTGGGGGCACCAATTAAGGGCAGGCCCTTGATACTGTATATCGCAGCCACATACTGTTCCCTGGGGGCAATGCTGGCACAGATAAATGAAGAAGGCAAAGAACAAGCCTTGTACTACCTAAGTAGGAGGCTAATTAGAACTGAAGAAAGCTACAGCTACATAGAAAAGACCTGCTTGGCACTGGTCTTTGCTGTCAAAAAGCTCCGACACTATATGTTGTCACATGAAGTCAGATTGATATCTGCAGCAGATCCGCTCAAATACATATTGACTCAGCCAGTACTGAAGGTCCGATTGGGCAAATGGGCAGTAATCCTGATGGAATTCGATATTACCTATACACCCCAGCGGGCGATAAAAGGACAGGCTGTGGCTGATTTCTTCGCAGAGCATCCTGTGCCGAAAAATGATATGCTAGGGACTGAGTTACCCGATGATGAGACACTCGAGGCCTGCCAAACCCAGTCAGTTATGTGGCAACTATTCTTCGATGGAGCATCCAGAACAGAGACAGACTCCGATGGAAAGACCAGAATACGGGCTGGAGCCGGTATTGTGCTGAAATCACCGGAAGGGGAGGTCGTGCATACTTCCTGTTCTATAAACAAGCCCTGCACCAATAATGAGGCCGAGTATGAAGCTCTGACAATCGGGCTATATATAAGCCTCAACATGGGTATCCAAATGCTCCAAGTATTCGGGGATTCGATGTTGATAATAAAACAGATCCAAGGGGAGTTCGAAGTGCGGAAGCCAGAACTGAATCCCTACCACCAAAAAGCTGTGCGCCTCATGGCAAAATTCTACCATATTGAGCTCAAGCATGTGGGCCGTGGACACAATGCCCAGGCTGATGCACTGGCAAAGCTGGCCAGCTCACTAGCAGTCCCACCAAATAAGACACTGGACATTGTCGTTATGAACCGGCGGCAAGTCCCCAGTACGCTAGAAGGGTGCCCTGAAGAAGACGAAGTTGCCACCATCAGCACAGAACAAGCGCCTGATTGGAGACAGCACCTGCTGCAGTGGTTTCTACACCAACAACTACCGCAGATAAGAGAAGAAAAGATGAAACTCCTAAGAATCAAAGATTCTTATGAACTAAGGAATGGAATTTTGTTCCGAATAATGGCAGATGCACGCAAGAAGATTCTACTCCGCTGTCTGTCCACTGAGGAAGCCTGGCAAGCGATGAAAGAAACACATGCTGGGACAGCAGGTGCCCACCAGGCTGGTCCCAAGATGAAGATAGAAATCAAGAAGCTGGGCTACTATTGGCCCACCATGTTTGAAGACTGCTGTAAATTTGCAAAATCATGCCAGAAATGCCAGGAGCATGCTACTGTGCCTAGAAGGCCTCCTACGACTCTGCACCCTACAGTTCCCAGTTGGCCATTTTCACAATGGGGAACTGATGTAGTCGGGCCACTGCCGACTTCCTCGGCCGGACATAAGTACATACTGGCCATAACAGATTACTTCTCCAGATGGGCGGAGGCTATAGCATTAAGAGAAGTGACTGGTGAACTGGTCGCCAGATTCATCAAGCAGAACATTATCTTCCGGTTCGGGATCCCCAGTCGAATAATATCTGACAATGGAAGTCATTTCAGAAATCAGAAGGTCTATCGGCTTGCTGAGAAATATAAGATCGAATGGAGAACCTCCACTCCTTACAATCCACAGGCAAACGGATTGGCAGAAGCTTTTAACAAGACTCTCTGCACCTTGCTGGCCAAGGTCGTCAGTTCTAATAAGAAGGACTGGGAAGAGAAAATGTATGAAGCTCTGTGGGCATACCGCACCGTCTTCAAGACACCTACAGGGTGCTCACCATACTCGCTGGTATATGGCTCAGAGGCAGTGGTTCCGCTAGAGCTGGAAGTCTCGTCACTCAGAGTGGCAGTCCAATATGGCCTGGCCCGTGGCGAACAGACCAGTGCAGAAAGAAGACTAGAAGAACTGGCTGAATTGGAAGGGAAGTGCCTCCAAGCCCAGAAGAGTATCCAAATGTATCAGGCCCGCATGGCCGCTACATTCAACAAACTCGTAAGAGGACGAGAATTCAAGAAGGGTGACCTTGTCATGGTCAAGAAAAAAGAAGTCATGGCGTCCAACCCAAAAGGAAAGCTGAATACTAATTGGGAAGGTCCTTATGTGATACAGAGGGTCTACGAAGGAGGGGCCTACGTGGTTGTTAACCATCGAGGGGAAATCCAATTCTCCCCACTCAACGGAAGACATCTAAAGCTGTATCATGCGGCACAACCGTCATTCCCCGAGTGATCAGACAAAGCTACACCCTTTCCCGGTCTAGTGGCACTCTGCCCTAACCGAGCTACACCCATTTCTTGGTCTAGCGGCACTCCGCCCTAGCCGAGCTACCCATTTCTTGGTCTAGTGGCACTCCGCCCTAACCGAGCTACACCTATTTCTTGGTCTAGCGGCACCCCGCCCTAGCCAAGCTGTACCCTCTTCCCGGTCTAGCGGCACTCCGCCCTAGCCGAGCTACACCCTTTTCTTGGTCTAGCGGCACTCCGCCCTAGCCGAGCTACCCCTTTCCCGGTCTAGTGGCACTCCGCCCTAACCGAGCTACCCATTTCTTGGTCTAGCGGCACTTTGCCCTGGCCGAGCTACCTTCCTTGGTCTAGCGGCACTCCGCCCTAGCCAAGCTGCTACCTTCCTTGGTCTAGCGGCACTCCGCCCTAGCCAAGCTACCCTTTCTTCGTCTAGCGGCACTCCGCCCTAGCCGAGCTACCCATTTCTTGGTCTAGCGGCTCTCCGCCCAAGCCAAGCTACACCATTTTCTTGGTATAACAGCACTCCGCCCTAGCCAAGCTACACCCATTTCTCGGTCTAGCGGCACTCCGCCCTAGCCAAGCTGCCCTCATCTTAAGCTTGTGGCATTCCCACCTGTCACCTTCTAAAAAGGGAGGGAAAGAAAAAGAAAGTAAAAAAAAAATGGGATTAAAAATAGAGATACCCCGCCAGACTTGCTCCTATATTAGGGACAAGTGCAAAAATGGCCCAAAACCCAGCTGTGGTGAAAACCCGAAAGGGCACTGCAGGCAAAATCGGGTACCCCGCCACGTGAAAATCCGAAAGGGCGCGTGGGCAAAAGCAAGAGGGGCCCGGCTCTGGCGAAAATCCGAAAGGGGGCTTGAGTCGGTAATGTGGTAATTCCAAAGAAAGCCTCACCTCCCACCATAAAACTCCTCGTCGATCGACCGGCGCCTTGCCCGATCAACGATTAAACCCATCCGGAATGGACCTTACGTCTATTCTGTTGAAGCCTTCATGCATTGCTCGAGAAAAAATCCCTCGATAATAGGCCCACCTCGGGATAGAACTTCCGTCTGTCCTGATAAAACACTTTCACTTATTTCTGTCTAAAGACCCACAACAATGAAACCCCGTCTGGTTTAGACCTTACGTCTATCCCGATGAAACTTATGAAATCCTTGCATTGGTATAAACCCAATACTAATGATGAAACCTGATGCTGATCGACCGACACTTTGCCTGATCAGCGATGAAACCCTGTCCGGTTTAGACCTTGCGTCTATTCTGACTAGATCTACAGGTCTCTTTACGTCCCGCCGCGATGAAACCTGCTGTTGATCGATTGGCACACTGTCCGATCTATGATGAAACCTATCCAGTTTAGACCTTCTGTCTATCCTGATGAAATCCATGAACTCCTTGCATTGGTATAAATCCAATACCGATGATGAAACCCGCCATTGATCGATCGGCATCTCGCCCAGTATCAATGATAAAACCTTATCCAGTTTAGACCCTACGTCTATCCTGATGAAACATATGAAATCCTTGCATTGGGATGAGCCAATACCAATGATGAAACCTGTTATCGATCGACGGGCACGCTGCCTGATCGACGCTAAAATCCATCCAGGGTAGACCTTCCGTCCGCTCTGACATAGCACAACACTGCTCTTTGAATCTATTCAGACCCTCCGTCTGGATAGATCATGAAACTATATTCCTTTGCGTTAATGTTGAACCCCACATTAACGATGAAACTCATATTCTCGGCAAACGGCCTCGTGCCCGAGCTGCTATTCATATCCTCTGAATCAATTCGGACCTTTCGTCTGGATAGATCATGAAACCCTACTTCCCTTTGCATTGATGTTGGCACCCACATCAATGATCGTGTGTCCACAATAAGCATATGGCGCCATGGTCCATAGGATGAAAGTTCTGGTCCCAGAAAAGACAATGAAAAAAGGAAAAGAGAAAGAAAATGACAAAAAAAAGTATAAAAAAAATGGGGTTGAAAATAGAGATACCCCGCCAGACTTGTTCAGGC